>CM021101.1:206654795-206704246 GCA_007115665.2 Sequoiadendron giganteum
CCCATTGTCATCTCAGATGTCACTGGTCTATGTGTGAATCTAGATGTGCCCTTGTTAGGACACATTCTAGTAATATGACCCTACTGGCCACATGTGAATTAACCAGTGCCTCTACCATAACCCGTGCCTCCAACTAGTGTGCTAGATTGTTGCATACTACCTCTGAAAGTGGATTGAAAGCTCTAAGTGGGTTGCTCAGAATTAAAATACTTCATGTGCCTCCAATTCCTATCGCCCTGTGTCTCCTGGAAACCTTTACATTTCCCCTGAGATGCCTTCTCCTGTCCACTCTATGTAGATCCTTGTTGTGTATTAGGAGGCATAGATCCCTATGTCTGTCCCCCTCATGCACTAGTCCCAGTTCCTAAACCACTACCAATAAATACACCAATATGGCCTCCCAGTGCCATGGTCAAATTCTCCTCCACAAGTCGTGCCTTCTCCATAGCTATCTCCATAGATTTGGGTTCAAAGAGCCTCACACCACCACTAATACGAGCATTCAAGCCCCTAAAAAATTGTTGAATGAGCATCCCCTCGTCATCACCTATTCCTGTGAAGTGTTTAAGTTCGTATAAATTTCTCTTGTACTGGTGTGCAATCATGGCTAGCTATCATAAGGCGTGAAACTCATCGCCTCTACACTGACACCAATGGTCAGAAAGGAAGCGGGCTCTAAACCGCTCAAGAAATATCTCCTAGGACACTGTATTAATATCAATGTGGAGCTTTTGCTCCTCCAGCCTCCACCATGAGGATGCAAACCCTCGCAGGTGCTTGATAGCGCACCACGCTTTAGTACTATTGTCATATGGGTGCATAGCAAAGCACCGATTGAGACCTATAATCGAAGTCTCAGCCTCTAATCCACTACCTACTCCGTCAAACCATGGTGGTCATGATTGGAGTAAGTCTCTCATATATAAAGAGGCTAACATCTCTGATTGTACTAGAACTGCCCTCACACAAGGATTACCATGTGCATCTACCTATCTGAGACCAAGAAGTGATAATGCCTCCTCAAATGCTCTAGGTGTGGCCTCAATCCCTGGAGGATCCTACTGTCTATAACCTCCCCCTGGGCCATTCTGTGATGCCTGTTGTTCCTCCTAATCTAGAATATGCATAACATGAGGAGGCGATTCATTTTGACTCCCATCGCGACCGCCTATTTTGCCACGTCCTCATCCTCTACCTCTTCTGTGTCTAAGAGGCATAATCCTACAAAGACACATAAAAGTATTAGACAAGGAAACACTTGAAAAACTACACAACTAAGTTTAATGGGTACATCATAATCCCAGAGCACCCAGTGTTTAAACCTAGGCTCTAATACCATGTGTAATGCCTCGCCACGTAACCCTAAGGGATGTTGCAATTCACTACTTAAGCGCACAATTTTTTATTTATTAAAGTGTAATTAACATACATGCTCACCAACAACTGAGAACAACCTCTAAGGCTACATAACCGAGATTACTTAAACCCACACATACATCAATATACACCCATAACATTTAATGACAATAAGAAATGAGTACTTAAACAACATAACATAAACAGATATACAACCAAACTCCATATTCATTAACTTAATCAAAAGGTTTTTTCACTCATTCCCCAAATGAGGAAATAATACAAATGTGTTACTATATACATAAATCCACCTCAAATACAAATGAGGCGTAAAATAACATAATTTAAATTGAAAATAAAAAAATGCTTGAAATATAAACAAGAATCGTGAGCTCTCCAACTGGATACCTTGCCACCAGGTACTGAAGATCAAAGGGGGACCCAATGATGTATGGTGCATGTTCCACCCAACCAAGTGATACCCGAAGGCCCACCCCCCATGCTAGGAGATAGTAACAACATAACATGGAAAAATTCTTCAACCACTAACCACAAAATAATGACTCATACTGACTCATACTAACATAACCAATCAAATGCACTATACAAGTCCAACTCTAACATGGTCACATTGCTTCCAGACATAAAATAGATCAAGTATGTTAAGAAAACCATAAATATAAAAATAAATAAAAACTGTTGTCCTAGACAGAGTACCATCACACATCTCGTCATGAGATCTCCTCTGAGAATATTCATAGGCTCCGGTAATCTTGGTGACCTCAACCGAATTTTGGCCCCCATACTCACTCATGCATAATCAAATACCTCTTGTAAGGACAAGATAGATGACCTTGCCATTCCAGGCCTTCCCACTCATCCCAAGCCTGTATCAGAACTAGTGTCTATGAGTGAGGCTAATTTATTTTGATTAGTGTGAAATACTACTTAATATTCTAAGTACATTAATTTAGTTATCACTTGATTAAACCACCTCTAAAGGTTACCCAATGTACCTCTTTGGCATCTGGCGCCTAACAGAAGCCACTCTTCTACTTGACAACATAGCATACAAAACTAGTCACCAAGGGAATCCCAAGTGCATACAAACTAGACAAAACAACCACTCCAACTCTAGGAGGCAACATATAATGAAACTCAATCCAAACAATTGGATGCAAAAAAACACCATGCACTGCCCAAGGGAAAACAACTGGTTGACATAACAAATCAACAACCCCCATCCATTGTATCCCTCTGGAAGACTTACATATTAAAGACACAATTAATCCATCTCCCCAATTAGGAACACCGAGGAAATAATCATCTAAGGAAACAACAAGGAAATAATCTACTTTTGGATATACTAAATCCATCTCCCTTTCAAATACATTTCATAGTAAATAAAACAATTGCCCTAAAAAAAAATTGATTAAAACAATAATTTGCCTCTTTAGTAAAATCAAATCTTTAGATTATTTTAAAAAGCAACATAAATCAATCTAAAAATTATATCTTTCAATTTACCAACTAATATATATAATTCCTTCAATTTTTCATTGTATGGGTATGTGTAGGATCATCATGGAAAAAACAGGCCCTTAAGTAGCAAAAAAATTAAAAAAATCAGAGTTAGGCAACTTGACATAAAAATTTGAATAAGTTATCTATATTATTTCACAAATATGTAAGAATAGAATTTGTAGAAAATTGTATTTAGTTTCTAAATTACTAGGTTTATTTAGAAATAAATAAAATCTATTTGGTGAAAATTTGAAATTTCAATATAGTAGTACTTAAATTTTAGGGAAAAATAAGAAGTGGGTGTCTGTCTGGCCACCCTAACCACATTAAAATGATAATATTTTTTCAAAATATTTTAGATATAAGTAGAGGACTCATGTACTGATGTGATGCATATTTTTGTGTAATTTGTTTCCAAGTAAATAATTAATTATAATTTTTTAATGACAACTTTTTCAAAATATAAAGACTCGTATGTATGACCACCTTAACTTGGTCAAAGCTTCATGAAATTCATTTTCTTTTCATTTTTAATCTTATAGTTTACAAAGCATATAATGTGACACATGTTTTGGATTCAAAATATATGATACCATTTGAAAGCTATAGATGTTTTTCAATCAACCTAAAAATCATGACTTTAGTCGTAATTCAATAGAAAATGAAAAATAATTATTTATTAAATTCAAAGTAAAGAATAATTTATATTAGTGGAAATCTGAGAATCTACTTTAAAAACCCTTTTCATTTCATCAATTTTGGGTAAAAAAAAAGTCATCAGCCACATACCCATCATGATCCTACACATACCCATATGAAACTAATTATTTAAAGATAATGAAATATACAATTATATATATATAATCATGCAATAAATACATCACTTATATACCCATATCTATTTAATTATATATATATTAATATATATATATATATAATATATTAATAATTTTACAAACTAAAACATTATTTAAATCAATTTAAATATCCAATTTCCAAATATATATATATATATATATACACACATATATTTACATATTATATTATATATATATAGTATATTACATTTATCAAGGTTAAACAAAATATACACAGTAATCAAAATCCGTGAATCTAAGAACCAACAGATGGAAACATTATTTGCATTTTAATTTAAAAAAAAACTATGGGAGAAAGAGAGGGGCACGACTGTACAAAGTACAGTCTGACCACCTCCCTTATTGGGGGTAGTGCTCCCTAAGGGGCAACACATCCTCTTGTGTGGTGGGCATATTGCCTCATACACAACGCTTTCCACACCATCACACATGTGGGCGGTGGGGCTTAATCTCCCACCTCCACAACAAGCAAATTTATTTTTTTACCAATTATCCATTTCGAATTTTTTTATAAACATGGCAATTTCGTATGACAACAGAAACAGATTTCGCTGTACGATGATTTTGTAATTTTAAATAAAATAAAACAATTATATATATTTATATTATATATGTATGTATATATATACATTATATATATATATATATATATATATATATATATGTAGACACCTAAATTTGACCTCTTTCATATGGTCATAATCCCATCATTTATTCATCTAATCCATCTATATTAATTAAATGACACATTTAATTAATATCATCCCCTTTCCCTAAGGTTCCCAAAACTATTCAATTAAATACTTTATACATTATCCCACTTCATCTCTAAATTAAATAAATTCAATCAATTTATTTAATTTAGTCAATTATCCTTTTCATTTTTTAATTCATTTTTTCTCTCTCCTTATCACATCCTCCATAACCTTTTTCATTAATCTGGGTTAATTTAATTAATCCTTCATTAAAATGTGTATATCCTTAATTAGGATTAATGTCAGATCCTTCATAACTTGTCACTTGCTTCTAATCATCATTAATTAATCTAATTGACTATTTGCACAATCCTAATCCTAATCACTTACCCCTTTTAACATGTCCTTAAGTCAACCTTCTTGGTACTTACCTTTTTTGGGTTGACCTCTTCCCCATGTGAATTAAAAATTCACACTTATTCCCTCCATGCATTTGTCTTCCCTATGACATCTCATATGTCACATCGTACCCATGGGACAAAGACACCTTCTAGAAGGAATATTTTCTTGCCCTTTGGTTTATTCTAAAAAGTGAATTAAAAATTCACTTTTATTCCTCCAAAGCTTTCTCCTTCCCCATGTGATCATTGAGAGGTCACATCAGTCACATGTCAAGGTACTTGCAAGTACCTTGGGACCACATAGCCTCTTCCATGTCATTTGTACCCTTTTCCATCTCACCTTGTGCTTTGGACAACTCACCCACCACATGTTCAAATGTGAGGGCTTTAGAGTCCTCAACTCACCATAGCCCTCCATCTTGGCCATGATGGCTCAATCTTGACTGTTAAATTCTTTAGAGAATTAAACTTCTCCTATAAATACCCCCCTTCTTCCTTCATTAGGGGATCCTTATGTATTCTTAGCCAACTTATGATCTTGAACCATTTGAGCCTCCATAAGTTATTATCACATCATTTCATCCAATATCCATCTTCATCTTGCATTTTAAGCACTTTGCATCATTTTTCCATCGAGGAGCACACATAATATCAACTATCAAAGGGCCAACCAAGGGAAACATGGATAAAGGTATAATAATTTGATTTTCATTTTCATCTTCTTTTTATCTTGTGTTTCACTTAGGCTAATCATTTTAAGGTATTAGGTGTCTTTGTATTCTTCTTGCATTTTGGTTTTCATTTTAGATTAGTATGTTTTTCCCCTTCACAATATATATAAAATAATTTCAACATAATAAGTAATTGGAGGATTTTTTCAAAACATTCACCTACAGGGAAAGTTATAAAATTTCAAGAAAATATCTAAATTTACAAAGGATTTTACATTAAATCTTCTAAATTGCTTTCTCAATTTCAAACACAGATAAGGATTCTACTAATTCTTTTCACAGGTTTTCAATCAATTTCTAATTTCTTCTAGGTTTCTCCACCACAAAATATGCAGAGGTTTAACAATTTCCTTTGTTACACAAAGGTTTAATTTTCTAAAAATTGAAATTTGATTTCCTCTAGATTTGTTTCACAGTTTAGATCTAATAAATTTCTCAAATATCACAATTCATATTCTTTGGTTTCTTCTGTAACTAATATTTTATAAATTTCTTCACTGAAATCACAAAATATTTAAATTTCCTTTTTCTAAAATAGATTAACTTTCCTTAATGGATCTAGGACAACAATTAACTACAACAATACAATTTCAATACAAGTTTCTAAAGAAATCTAGATTCACAAGAAAAGAACCTATATCAAGAATCTTCTGAAGAATTGAAGTTTTGATTCTGAGCCTCTTCCAAAGCTTTCACAGCTTCCTCCCAACAACACAATATTTCCAGAACCAAATTATGTATCCAAATTGACAACAAATATACTAAAAAAAATCTTTTAATTTTCTTACAACCAAGAAACCTCTACAATCTTTTGTGATTTTTTTAATTTTTCATTCCTCTCCAAAAATATCTTCGTCCAAAAATATCCTCACACACCCATGAAGAAGCTTTCCTCTTGTTTCAACCAAAAACCCAAATTTTCCTCCGAGAATAAATTTTCAACAACTTCTTCATTAATTTTAACTATAACATGTTGGCAATTAACAAATATCTTTTAACAACCGAATTTAATTTACCAATATAATTTAATAATTTCGAATTCAAATTCATTCAAAATTGAATTTAATTCCAAATTAAATTAAATTCCCTTTTTCATCATTCTAAATAACCATATTTAATTAATCAATTTTAATGGGTTAAATTTAATTTACTAAATAAATTAAATTTAATTAATTAATTTAAATAAATAGCTTCTATCACAATGTCTAATTTTAATTAAATAAAAATAAAAATTATTTAATGCAATAATTTTAAACATTTATTTCCATAATCAAGAACCCTTCAAAATATAATAATATTAAAACAAAAAAAATGACGACAGAACAAATACGACTAACGACACATTGTGGCTAGGGTGTAGACCTGACACATGTTACCGAGCTACTATCTTCCATCCAACTTAAGTGTTGGATAGACATGCTCAAACCTGTGAAACCAGGTGGAGTCGATGTCATGTACCTGCAAACTTGTAAACGAAATAACCAAGAATCATATATATATAAGCAGCATAAAATACACACCATGAAAAGGAAATCACAAAATCGCAGGGCGCTCGCATGCGAGTGATGCGATTCAGTCCCCTTCACCAATACACTCATCATAAATTGACAGTTCCATAATACTCAAATATCTCATGTACAATAAACATGTTAAAGCAACAAGTATTTTACACCAATTAAAGAATATCAAATAAAGCATCAAATAAGATACATCACATCACACAAATTGTCTGCCACTTAATAAATATCTTTCAAATAGCACATGTGATAAAGTATGCAAAGTATCATAGTAACTGAAACTAAAACAAAGCAAGGTACGATGTATGAACAAGAAGCTAAAATAGAAGGGTATTACAACAATAGTTGAGTCATAATACCATTTCTCATACATACAACACAATAAATAATCCACAACCACAACAACCAACCTAGACACCCTTACCCTTGCCTAATCCTATCCTACAAAACCCTATCTTACCATGTCCTCCTCGTGGAAAGCAGTATAATCTTATTGAAAAAATAAAGAATACTCCTGCTAAGATATCATTATGGGACCTTATTCAAGCATCCCGTCACTACTATAATGTGATTAAGAGTTCTTTACAACAAGTTCCTATCCCTTCTAATGTGCAACTGAATGACATAGTACACATGATTCAAGGAATAAATGCTGAAATTGTTTTCCACCAAAGTGAACTCCCCCCTTTGGAAGTGCAAAAAAATAAAATGAAGCTTTCATATTAATATCTCAATACAAAAGAAAATGGATAAAGAGAACCCTCATTGATAATTGATCAACCCTTAATGTGTTTAGTGTGACCCTTTTGGATAGGCTTGCCATCAATAAATCAAACATTCAACCTAACTCTCTATCTATGAAAGGATTTGACAATGTAGGAATCAAACCACTTAGTATGATCACTTTTCCTATTATAGTTGGGAAGGGCACATTAGAAACACCGATCCATGCTATGCCTCATGATCTTTCATATAATCTCCTTCTAGGAAGGCCATGGATTCATGTAATGAATGGGATGTCATCTACTCTTCATCGTAAAATGAAATGCATCTACAATAACAAAGTGTACATACTCGAAGCTAACCCCAACCTCAATAGTTGTTTAAATGTTGAGAAAGGCAAGTAAAATCCTTTGGAAACATTAACACCAACCACACAAGTGGAACCCACACAACATAAAGATATAAAACACATTGAGGAATTCACAAAGCTATTAGAAGATAATTGAGGTTCCTTAGACTTTGAACCAACATTCATGGGAGAATACAAGATCATACACAAAGACTCTGAAAAGGGAAAATAAAAAGCAGTAATGTCAATTTGAAATTCGGAAGACCATTTGAAAGCATCAACCTCAACCAATTTTGAACAAAAGACAACAGATTACACATCAAACTTTGACAAAATCAAGAAAGATCCACCACTAGATCCAAAAGCAATGAAAAAGATTTATGGAAAAGATTATGAGCTTATGAAACAACTTGGCTATAGTGGAAAAGGATGTGGTGCTAGAGAGAAAGGTATCCACAACTCTATAGAGCCTAACACACAAGAAATGACCCATGGTCTTTCTTTATTGTACTTTGATAGAAATAAACAAGCATTCCCTTAATATCAACACTATCACAAAACATTCCTCTCAGCTGACTTTGATAGTGGTGCATCCGCAATTGATGGACACTTGTAGTATTTTTTTTTATCACTTGCAAGAACCAAAGAAATATTCACTCAATGTTAATGTCATCTCGCACAACACTAATTATTTTAATTCATTAGATTTTACATCCTCCTTTCAAGGAGAGAACAAAATCTCGCAATCTAAAGAATCTTGCATAGGCATGACAACTAATACTAAGAAAGAGATATCTTTATTGTAAAATAATGAAACATCCTCAACTATTGAACAAGAAAGTATCTTTTCGAGAATCCTCCAAGATTTTTTGATCTCCCTCCCTCCAGTAGCACGAAGTAAATTCTACTACAAGAATTCATTTTATGCATATCATAGAGTTCGAGGTCATGCTACTAATGAATGTAAGGATTTGAGTAATCGAATTCAAGACATCAAGGATTGTTGTTCTCTTCCTTTTATCAAGAAACCTACCTCCTCTAATTGATACTTATTCTCATCCTATTCAGCTCACCCTTGTCCTGCATTAAGTGGGGGAAAGTGGTTAGGTATTGTTCTCCTCGTATGTCACTTTTCATTGTCTCTTTCAGCTAGTTAATCATGGTTTCATGTATATAAAAGAGAAAGATTGGGATGTGGATGGCATGCTTTAACTTGGCTTGCATGTGACATACTACCTCTTTCATGATGTAGCTTATCAGAAACATATGACTTGGAATAAGGCTTTCTGAATAAGCTCTCATGTCTTCTTCTACTTTAAAGCAATTGCTTAGAGTAATGGTGTTAGCAACCACTTTAAAGTGGGGGCATACATCGACACTCATTTTTCATTGTATGATTTTATTTCTTCTTGTGATGTTTCCTTTTCTTGGTGGTGCCATTGGGCTTGATTCCCTCCAAGAGAATGATATTTCTTTGACTTATTCTCTCTTGGACACATTACGCACAATTTTCCCCAAGAAGAGACCTTGCATGAATTACAAAAACCCTATTGAACAAATCTTGCATTTATAATGTCTGTGAGTTTAGAGCATACACATTTTTTCTTGCCTCATAGAGCTTGAAGATCATTTTTGTGTGACACCTTATTAAAGTTATAAGAATTTATAGCTTTGTTATGGCTGAGAAAGAAGTTGAATATGAGGCATGAGTTTCTCCATAGCCACTTGCATGTGTATGTGAGTACATACTAGCATGTGAGTGTATGTTTCTCACCTCTTTAGAACTTCTCGCCCGACAGACAACCAATATTTTCGTCACCTCAAAGTGAGTATACATTTCTCGGACAAAAAACCTAGATTTGATCCACATTGTGTTGGACAAACATTCAAAGCTTGATCCTCCACCTTTTTATTTTTTCTTATTTTTATTTCTCTCCCTTCTAGTTGTTGTCATTACATGATGGTGTATCTCATTTTTTTGCATATCATACACCTCATGTGTATCCTTTTGTGCTTATTTTGGTTTGACATAGGATCTAGGATCTCAGGGGCTTCACTGCTTACTTGATCTTTGTTATCCTAGACCATTTGCATTGGTACAATTAGAACCCTCTTGAATGTCTACTTTAGTGTGAGTTTGAAGAAAGTTCATCCTCTCACTAAAGTGGAGGCTAAATGTAGTGTAGAAAATTGTGTACCTTGCTTGATATGGAGATAATTAATGATAAATTGGACTTAATGTCACTTTGATCTAGTGTTGTGAGGTGTTTTACACATCCACATTAGGTCTTTGGCCCATTTTAAGCTAAATTAACTTAACTCTTCCTTGATTTAATGTTGTAAACTGTATTTACTTATATCTTCACATTGAATTTAGGAGGCTTGTAAACTAAAGTGGACCTAATCTAGTGTTGTAATGTGCTTTGTACACATTCACATGGGTTTTAGGGCCCTTCTAAGCTAAATACACCTAGTTTTTCTTTAATTTAGTGTTGTAAAGAGTATTTATTCACACTTTCAAATTGGATTTTGGGCCCTCTTGCATTTATGACCATAATATCATCATTAATATGCCACTATGACCATTTTTTGTGTATCCCAAGGCCTATTTTGATGAAAACCCCGACAAAATCAACATATAAACTTAATTTCTTCACTCCCCGACATCCCAACTAGAAAAATATGGGACCACCTCCCATCCAGGTGGGATCCATTCACCACCTTAGGTGAATGAGTCCCATCCAGGTGGGACTCATTCACCTAAGATGGTGAGTGAGTCACATTTGAGCTATTTTTGAGGTTTGAGCAAGAAAAACTAGGTTTTAAGTTTAAATTTCTTCAATGTTATCATTGGGGATCAAATTAACGGTCATTTGAGTGGCTTTCCTATATAAAAACACTCTTAAATCATTATTTCACCTAAGCAAGCTAAGAAAACCAAGCAACATCATACATTCATGTCATCAAATCAAGCATTCAAGAGTTAAGATTTCCAAGGTCATCAAGATAGATTTCAAGATCATTCAAGGGCAATATTCTTCATCAATTGTTGTAGAAATTCAAGTTCCATTATCATGTCAAGCATATCAAGCATCAAGCATGTTAATGAGCTAGTGTTGTGATGTAGAATTTAAGATCCAAGACCAAGTGTTGTTCTATTCTTATTGTAATAGATCAGGATCTACATCCTTCATGGCCATTTCATGTTGAGTTTTATATTTAAAAGACATAATTCAAGGTATTAATTTCCATGATTCATGTTTCATTCCTTCATTTCATCTTTTCATCATTTGGTTTAATTACCTACAAGGGGTTTGACAAAGGCAAACCCCCACTTCCTAACAATCAACATTTTATCTCTTTCTTTGTGTGATTGCAGATATAGGTGCTTTGAAGGCTTGGAGATCATAGAATATTAGGTTACAAAATTGTTGGAGTTGTCTCCCCATTTGCATTCACTTATAGCCCCAAATCAAGGTTTCGGATCTGGACACCTAGAGGAATAGAAAGAGTGGACTGGAAAGTGCAAATCCTAACTTTGAATTTAAAAAATTCCAAACTAGAATCATTCACCACAGGATGTTAATGAGTCCCATTTATGGTAAATTTTGATATTTTTAAAGTTTTAAATACCCTTTTTTGAGAAACCTATTCCTGTGCACAAACCTTGATCTGGGACTAATTTGCCTAGATTGGCGAATGAGTCCCAGTGGGCCAAAATTTCAAAATTAGTAGCATTATTAGTCTCCATTCCATCTCTGACAAATTCCTACATGCACACTTTCTATTTCACAACTTTCTGTTTTGTTTTGTTTCCATTTCTAGGTCATTTTTCATATCACACTATGTTTTCCAACATCTTCTTTTGCAAGTCCAAACTTGGTGGTGAACCCCTCTTCTAATCTAAAATCATACCCTAGGATATCCTATTGTCATATCTCTTGCCTCTATTCTTGGGTTGAGATCTCTAGGGTCATCGTTGAATGTAAAGTATAGGAGATTGTATCCCTAGGTTCTAAAACCCTAGTAGAGCACCAAAATTCTATCTTGCACTGGATATGATTCTATTTGTGATTCAAATTTCCTTGACCATCTATACTTGAATGTTGCCTCACAATCTGCTTCTCCTGCAAGCATAAATTTCACACATTAAATCCCTTTTTAAAACATTTATAAACTCTCATGGAAGCAAAACCATTATTAATAAATCATCATTTTAAACTCATCATAAATATCATGCTTTTAAAATAATATTCTCACATAATTATTCTCTTTTAATTGGGTTATTAGACCTTTGGATCATTGGGAACATTTAAACTCTTAACTTTAAATCAACATCGTTACCTGGAACTTGATACCTGCTACTTCAAATTTTACCTACAAATTTTCTTGGACCTCAATTTTTTCTAGAATCTCCACATTTTCCCAAACCTTCACTCCCAAACCTGAAAACTTCAAACAAATCTTTGCATTAACATTTTCATACTTTTGGCTTCCCGATACCTAGTACACTTAAATCGTGAAGCACTCCAAAAATTCCTTTGACTTTAACTTTTGGTGATCGCTTCAAGTAGCCAACACTTGTCATAAGAGATTTTTTCACTTTGGTGCCCAAGTCTTAGAGTCTTTGTGCATGTTGTGAGACCACGCAACAACTTGCAACCAATAAAACCAAATATTAAAAAAAGCCAGGATTGAGTCACCTACTAAAAATCATAACTTGTACATATTTTCAGACAATATTTACTTACCTTTACCTCGATTCTTACATAAAGACAATAAAAATTCTCCAAAAATTATTATTGTGTTCTTTGATTAATTCCAATTTCTAGAACTTGGTGAAAAATATATTTCATTGACATTGAACTACATAATTTGGTAATCTTCCAAAGCCAACCATGGATAGAGCCTTACTTCCAGTCAAGCGTCCACAACCTCAACAAGGTTATCTCTTTAATTCCCCCCAAATATAGCTATATTGTTAGTTAGGCATCCATAGCCTTGGTAGAGATATTTGGATAGCCTAAAGAGTTGAATTTTTCTCTTTTGATATTTATTTGATATTCATTTTTTTCTCTTTATATTTCAATGTAAGCTCATGGGTATGTGCAGGATCATGATGGACCAAAAAGTGGCAATATGTAAGCCATTTGATGGCCCATGTGGCTGATGACTTTTTTTTAACCCAAAATTGATGAAACGAAAAGGGTTTTTAGAGGAGATTCTTAGCTTCCACCAATATAAATTATGCTTTACTTTGAATTTAATAAATAATTATTATTCATTTTCTATTAGAATTACTAATAAAGTCCTGATTGATAAGCTGATTGAAAAACATCTATAACTTTCAAACGGTATCACATTTGTTGAATCCAAAACATGAGTCACATTCTATGCTTTGCATAATATAGGATTAAAAAAATGAAAAATTAATTTCATGAATTTTTGAGTTAAGGTGGTTAGATAAACGAGCTTTTATATTTTTTAAAAGTTATAATAAAAAATTCATAATTAATTATTTACTTGGAAAAAAATTATAAACAAATATGCCTCACATCGGGACATGAGTCCTTTCTTATGTCTAAAATATTATAAATAAATATTATCATTTTCTTGTTGTTAGGGTGGTTAGACAGACACCTACTTCTTATTTTTACCCTAAAATTTAAATACTACTCCATTGAAATTTCAAATTTTCACCAAATAGATTTTATTTTTTCAAATAAAGGTCTAGTAGTTTAGAAACTACATTCAACTTTCTACAGATTCTATTTTTACATTTTTTTGAAATAATATAGATAAATTATTCAAATTTTTACGTCAAGTTGTCTAACTCTGATTTTGTGTCTTTTTATTGCCACTTAAGGGCCTATTTTTTCCATGATGATCCTGCACATACCCTCATTTGCTTCAAATTTTAGGCAAATGAAGTCCACTATTAGGTTGGGAATTATAGTGGTAGCAAAGGTTACCTTTTTATTTTTCATTCAATACAAATCCCTTCATCATTTCACCAATTCCTAGAAACTCATTTAGTTATTCCCTATAGGGGAAACTTTCTGGCTAAATTTTACCACCCTTATGCCCAATCCAAAGTAACTGCAATTCACTATCTGTTAAAAAATATGCATAACTTGTTAAAATCTAGCAGCAAACAATTCAATCGCAAAATTTAATCTAAATTTAGAACTATCAATTACTACCCTTCCATTTTAATTTTATGGCAACTGCTAAAATATTTGGCTAGCACTTCCGATTTGATGGAACTGCACCTTATTAATGCATTAGAGTTGTCATGATGACACTTTATTCTGACCATAATACTTTGCATTTATTTCACACATCTTAACACACGTATTATTTCTTTTCAATTCTCAGATCCTAATGTGTGCTACCTTACTGGCTTGATCTTCCTTTCTGCATTACACACATGGACAGCTTCATGATCAATATGGCTCAATAAACCATAATGAAATGACCATCATTAATTTTGAAATCTTCAATTTACTCGATTCACTATCTTTGTACTAGAAAATTCTGAAGCCATAGCCACCAATTCTGTGAGAATTAATTAGATTTAACATTTCACTCTAGAGAAACTTGTCTGGTTGCCACCTCAACTTGCATTTTCCAAGACTTCGATCCAGGAAACTATGTACCACAACTTCCTGATGATTTAATATAAATTTTTCACTTCTCTTTGAAATTCTTCACATATTTTCTTTTCTTTCAATTATCATATAGCTTTTTCACTCTGCTTGTGCTTTCTTGCTTCCAATTCATGGACACTCCAATTTTTTTGACTTGTGTTCACTACTAGAATGGCTTAATGGGTCATACTACTACCCAGTGGCTTGAAAAAGTTTTCTTTCTTTAGACTCCCAACTTTATTGCACCACAATTTCACCTAGTCCTCAAGGAAAATCTGGTAGAATCCAGAGCATACTACCAGTTGAATTCAGACTTAGATTCACAGTTCAGAGCCTCACTCCTGGATCTTGGAATTTATGTTGAAGAAATTCACACTGCTGCAAACATGATAGTGTGGATTGATTTCTTGGGGAACTTGGACTATGTCTTGTCTATTGTGCACTCGACCGTTAGAATTACCTCTGCTGATGACATTCCTCTATTCTTGGAATGAGGAGAATTAGTTCCTCTCTAGCCATTTTTGACTCATCTCCATACCCTTGAATTCAATGCTCACCAAGACAATTCTTACTTGGGATACACTACTCTTATGGATGAAATGTCCCATATTGACTAAATGACCACCCTATTTCTATAGCTCAACTCTTTCTTTTTTCTCTTTTTGCACTTTTACAATGATAAGTTTTGTATTTCCATGTATATATGAAATACAAACACACACACACACAAATATATATATATATATATATATATATGAAGAAAATTCTTTTCATATTTTAAGTGTGTATTTATTGTGCATGGTTTTATTTCTTCATTTCACATCACAATTTTTTAGAATGTTTCAATTTATTCTCATGTGTATGGGTTAATTTAGGAAGAATTTGTTAATGTTGAAAACAAACCCTACATAAATAAACTAACCTAACTAACCAAAATTTACCCTAAAAAATGATTAACCCTAACTAATAAATTTACTTTAATCTCTATCACTATTTTCACAATGGTTTTCATACGAATTACAACAAGATTATCTTTAAATTCACTTGAATATATTTCAAATCTCCTACTGTAATAATGAATTATCTTAAGGTTTTTGCATTTAACACTTGAGTAAATTCAAATGCATACTTACCTATAAATTGGCTCATATATATGAAAATGACCTCATTAAAGGTTGATTTCACACACCTTATTTGATTCCTCCATACTCTACCTTCTTCTAGCCATGGTTCATGATTTTCTTCTCCACTCAATTTAAATTCAAATGTGCACTTGCCAATCATTTGGCTCATATGTATGAAAACTTGATATTCTATATTTTGCATGAAATCGAGAAAATTTCTCTTTTTAACTCATGGATTATTAGTTAGGGGTGAAAAACATGCATCTCCCGCTCAATTTTCTCACTTTTCCTCTTCACTTTCATCTTCCAGGTGTGAAAAGGTCAATGAATCATCACTTCTATTTTCTCATTTTCGGTGTAGCATTTCCAAGTTTTGACATTCTTGCCTATTTTCCTACACAAATTTAGGATTTACTTTGTGACATTTGTAGTTAACAAACCGATTTGATTTAACATGTAAGTCTTTCACATTTTTGGTTCTACTAGGATTATGTATTTTTTATAATTTGAAATTCCTCTCAAATCAATGATTCCTTTCTCTTAGCGGTCAAAACCTCTTCTGTTAATAAAATTATGTTATACGTGACCACCAAACTCACCCTAGTTAGAAATAATTCACAATAAAGTTTACCATGGTCAGTTATATCATGAATTCTACACTTAGTGACCCTACCAAAAGTGAACAAACTCAAAGGATACAGTCTCCGATTAAGGATTTCCCAGAGCTTTTCAACTTCTATTTTCAAATTACCAGCTTGCATATACTTTCATATTACAAGAAATTCTCAAACTTGAAACCAAGACAACAATATCGATTCCAAATAAAACTGAAGGGAAAGATAAAATGGCCCTCCTTCTACCTCCAATTCCTATTGATCACAATGTTAGTTGCACACCAACAGTGCAAATATATTCTCATAGATAGAGTATGAGAACCTATCTTTACTTGAAAGACTAAACCAAGACAACCTAAGTCTAAGGCTAACTTAGCTTAATCCCAAGGCTCGTTTATGTCAGGTCTTGACCATACTAGTTTCGTGTCAGGGTTCATTGTGATAATGATATTAATCAAGAGGGGTGAATGGTAATTTCCAGTTCTCAAAGGAATCATAAGGATGGCTAAAATATCTTCTTGGTTCGGTCATCAAAAAATTTCATGAAATCAAAAAATATGCAGTAAAATTTTATGAATTTCAAACAAATTCACTATCACTTAAGTAGATTTATCTTTAAGAACTTAGCAATATTATGGAAAAAAAAGATCTACAATAAGATTTCCATTCATTCATTCATTTATCTCTTTTTTGGAACATTTTCTAAAATTTAAACATCTATTCTAAAATAAAGCATAAAAAATACTTGAAAAAGTAAAAAGAAAGGCTTATAGGTGTTATCCATGCATGCCCCAAGAAATAACCTTTGGATGCCTTTTCTGCATTTGCTGAAGAAACAATAAACATTAGTATTGTTAGTCAAATCAAGCAAACCAAATAGAGCATAGCTATGAAATATTTGGTCATGCCTAGGCCAACAGGATTAATTAGAAGAAAAATAACTAAGTAAAAGAATAAGCAAGATCAAAATTTATTCCAAAGTGGGAGTGGTGCTCCTCATGATGTTGAAAGGATTCCCTTTCCCACCCCATGATAAATAAGAATGCCAAGATGTAAGTGATTGTGCATCAAGTTGTGTTGTTGTGTTGTTGCAGCCAGTTGTAGTTGTTTTGGAGTAGAAATGCTTTGCATTTATATATTCAAGTTTGAAAGATTGAAGGGTTTGGATGAATATGGGATCATTCATGAGCTAATGACAAGATGCCACTTTTCAAGATGTGAGAGGATGAGGGTTGTGCACATTTTGGTCAATGTGCCAATTTGAAATTTGAAAATAGCATTAAATGCATATGGTTGAGAGATTTTGGGAAAAATTTGTTTGGACAAAAAGTCAAACAAATGGAGTTAATGAGGGAATATTCCTTCGGAATATGCTTTGTGATGAAAATAGAGCTTTTAATAAATCAGCATAAATGATTTATTGTGCAAGTAGGAAAAGCTAGAGGATGGGACATGGGTTAGGCTTAGTTTTAATCATGGATTTGATTAATTAAGTTGATGATTAAGTGATGTGACACTTGATTTAGATTTTTGGATTTGTTTAAATCAAATGAAAGGAAAATGATCATTTAGAGATTTAATTAAACATTTGGGTTTATTTAATTAAATGGAAGAAATTTAGGAGATTAATTAAATAATTTGATTTATTTAATTAAGGAGAATATGATTAAAAATTATGTTAATTTTGCATGTATACATTTTCCCCCTCTTTGAAGCAATGTACTTGTTGCATTGCTTCAAAGAATGATGCCACAAACATTGAAATTTTAAAAGAAAAACTTCATTTTTCGGATGCCCCAGTAGAACTAAGTATGTTAGTAAATTGCCCCCTCGAGAGATTGAGCAAAAAGATTCTATTTGAGGTCGATCTCGTGAAAAAAAGGTTCAAAATGGATGGTTAGACTAACAGATCTATATTATAATGATGATGAAAATAATTTTTTTTTTTAAGATGCTTAGAATAGCAAATCTATATTATCTTAAACAACTTAGATGATTATGTAATGCATATGAGATGGATAAGATGGATGATGTTGTCCTATGATGATATGACATGATTATGAAGGATGAGAGTGTAGATGCATGATGGATGTATTGTTAGCATGAAAGATGGTAGAAGAATGAGAGGGATCAATCCTTGAATCCAAGAAGATGCAAAATTCAAATAATTTCCTTAGTCGTCGAGACTTTATTAGATATGATGATGAATTATGCTGATGTATTTCTTATCCAAGGATGGGAGAGATACAGAGAATAAATTTCCATATGTTTGATAACACACATAGGTATGATGTGTGATCCTATTAAAATTTCAAGTCCTAATGTGAGATGCTAAACAACTAATGATGCAATAAAAAGAACTAACACAAAAGAGGACACCTCAATGATTAGCCTAAGAAATAGTAAACATGAAAGCAAGATAAAAATAATTGATTGCTGATTATACCTTCATGATGATCCTTCCTTGGTTGACTCTTGATCTTTGGATTTCTTGTGTGCTCCTTGGATGGAAATGGAGTGAAGTGGAAGCAAGATGCAAGATTGATTGATGAAAAATGCTATGGAAAAGCTAAAATGCTGCAAATGACAATTTGGAAAGAGTTTGGTAGCAAAAGACTTGATCCCTTAAATGAGAGAAATGAGGGGGAATTTATAAGATAATTGGAATTCTCTAGATAATTCAATGGTTGAGATTGATCCAACAAAATCAAGATGAAGGGCTATGGTGAGTTGAGGACTCACAAGCCCTCACATCTTGACATGTGGAATGTGAGATTTATTGGGGTGGGATGATGTGGAAATGAGGTGGAAGAGAAGTACATGAGGTGGATGAAGAACAAGTACCTTGTAGGTAATTTGGGAGATGAGAATATTTCCTCAAAAAGGAACTTCTTGTCCCCAAATGAGAATGAAAGAGACAATTGAGGAATTTTAGAATTCTTCAAAAATCTCCATGGGAAAAGGGGAAGTGGTTGGAGAAATAAATGTGAATTAAAAATTCACATATTTTGGAGAGTTCATTGGATAAAAGAGGGTCTTTGAAAAGCTGGAGATTTGTCACATGTGGGTGATGTGACAAGTCCAAGGTTCTAGAAGTCCTTGGCACATGTAAAGTGACAAGTCAAGCCTTCTAGAAGCTTGCATGGGGATGGGGAAGACTTTGGAAAGATAAAAGTGAATTAAAAATTAACATGGGGAAGAGAGGAGCCTTGGGTGAATAAATGTGAATTAAAAATTCACATGGGGAAGAGAGTCAATGCCAAGGAAGGCAAGTGGAAAGGTTGACCAGAAAAGGTATGCCAAATGTGGCTAGTGACTTTGATTAAGGTTGTGCAAACACAAGATTATGATAATTAATGAGAGATTAGAGGCAAGTGGGAAATTATGGAGGATGTGACACTAATCTTGATTAAGTGGTGCACATCCTAATCATAGATTAATTAATTTAATTCAGGTCAAAAGAGGATTATGGTTAATGTGAAAAGGAGAACGAAAAATAGGAATTAAACTTTAGTTTTAATCCAAATAGGTTAAATGACTAAATTAAATAATTTTTCATATTTATTTAATTTAGTGAAGAAAAGGGATAAGGTAAAATATTTAATTTATTTAATTAGATACTTTAGGAACCTTAGGCAAAAAAAGAAATAATCATTAAATAAATTATTTAATCACTATTAATGAAATAGATTAATAGAGTAGACGATCTTGATCATATGGAAGTAATCAAATTTGCATGTCTACACGATGCATCAAGGTATAAAGAACCAGGATGGTGTTGTTCCTAGTGTGATGGACTTTGACTCAAAAATTAGATAGGAGTGCTCTTGTTCACACTTAACATATAGAAACCTTCCTAGGATGGACCTAACAAAGCAAGTATTCGAGAAGTTATATTGCAAGAACGTCCAAAAAGCACAATAGACAAGAAGATAATGATCATTTCCCCATTCCTTTCTCTCTAAACCTATTTTGTTTAGGTATCATCGAAAGGTCCTTAGAATGAATGAAAAATAAGATAAGTCAAAAAGACCAAGATAAAGGAAACAAACAAGTTGATGTTCTTCGTACCGCTAGCCAAGGCTAAACTAAGGTTATACTTGATGCTAATTTCCCTCGTAGGAAGTTTGCATTCCTAGGACATGTGATTAGGGTTTTGATGAGATTTATTGGATGATAAGCTATTAATGCTCTGAGTTGATCAACTCGCTAACTTACTGACCGAGACTTGAGACTTTGAAAATTAGGTGTTCACTTTGGAACCTGCTAGTTTTTCTTTTAACTGACTCACCAAAGGATGAAGGCAATGATTGATTTATTATGAATGGTGATTATTTCAGGTGAAAGTGAGATGAGACGGGTGCACCATTTTGGATTTTTTCAAATGTTTTGAGGCTGTTTTGAGATTTTATCAATGTTTTTGGTATTTTTGAGATTTTATGAATGTTTTTGGATTTTGTGTTTCGGGGGCTGATTAAGGATGGGCTTACCTATGTTTAAGCTCAGAAATGACGTAGTTCAGATGACAATTAACTTGACTACTAATGAGATAAATGGGAAAACAAATTTCCATTATGACAGATGCCTAAAGAACTGAGCTAAAAATAGATGGGAAAATGGATTTCCATTGTGACAAACTCCTAAAGGACTGACCTAGGGTGTGAAATAGATGGGAAAATGGATTGTCATTGCAACATACGCCTAAAGGACTGACCTAAAATATGAAATAGATGGGAAAAGAAATTTCCATTGCAATGGACACTTAAAATAATGACCTAAAATGTCTTGAGGGATGATCAAAGATCAACCTAGCCTACGTTCAAGCTCAGATACGACATAGTTTGGCTGACATATTTTTTATTTTGAATGATTTGGATGTTTTGGATATGGCTATGTGATGTTATCAGTGCTCTGTTTTAGGATCTTGTTGAAAACCAAGCTAAGGTTGATTGATCAGATCAATGGATTGATGATGATAATATTAGTGAGGATGTACAACAATGCAAGGATAGTGTTAAGAAACACACAGATTTCAAGATTGATGATTATCACATTGTTGAGGATACACAACAATGTAAGGATAGTGTTAAGAAACATGAGGATATCAGGATTGGTGATGATAACATTGTTGAGGATAGAGAAAAATGCAGGGATAGTGTTAGGAAAAAATAGGATTGGAAGGATATCGCAGGATGATGATGGATTGGTTGGATTTGATTGATCAGGATTATGAAGATTGATTTGGAACAAAATTGTTTTGATGATCTAATGTGATGATGACATGCAAGTTAGATGCGACTAATATTGATTTTTTGGATTGATGTTCGATGAAAGATAATGGTTGATGAGGAATATATTTTTGTAAAAATATGCCATGGGTCAGTGATTTGGATTTTGGATCACAAGTGCTTGACCAATTTGATTTCATGTTTACCAATGTTTGGATCACCACATAGGTTGAACAATATATATCAAGATTTATTCCCAAAGAAACATGTAATTATCTACCCCCAGTGTCTAGCAATGTTTGAATGACCATGGGTGGATGCTTGGATAGGTATATGAATGAATAGATAAAGTAATCATGTAGAGGATGCCAAGGATTATCTTACGATAAGATAAGGTTTTCGAACAAAGGAATGCTCATTCAGATAATGCTTCAGACAACATTTGGTAATATAGGATTAATGAAAATGACCCATGTCAAGATGTTTACCTTAATCAAGTGTAAAGTGTGCACCAAACCTTTATCAAGATTAAGATAAGGTAGATAGATGGTAATTGGCTGGATAAATGGTTCATGGATGAACGAATGATATGGCTAGAATGTTGGATTTATTATGGATGTGATAAGATGCTTTCTCCTGAAATGGTGCATGTAGATGCTCGCTTCTACACATGATGCCTATTTTCTAGGTTTTCATTATGTTACTTGCCCAAAGTGCCGCCCATCTGGTTTTCACTAGAGGACAATTTTTTTGTTTACTGTTTTCACTCCTTTTTTCTTTTTTTTTTGGTTTATTATATTTTTTGATTTTTTTATATTTTCTAAGAGATTTTAAGCTTATGCTGAACCACCTAGTGGTTCTGACATTGGTGGTTATTTCATAATGTGCCACTAGTATCCTGCTTAAAGAAGCTGCTTTGCCAAGATACGTGCAGTTGAATGAAACTTTTAAGATTCCTGATCTGCTTTGCTGATACAGAAGTTAACTTTGTCTTTGTGCGCACATTGCAATAGAGTGCCTTTTGAATCCTTATGATGAAGGGTATCCACCAATACATGGCCAATACGAGAATTGGATAAAATGCATGGAGGTGTGGATGGAGGTTTTTTAGTAATAAAAGATGGATTGGTTGATAGTTTGGAACCTTTGACTTTCCAAACTTGGGAAGATGAGCAATGATCGATGGATACAAAAGTCTGTGTGGAATTAGGACCAACTGCTTGATATACTTTGTATGTTGCTTGAGAAGTCTTCTTTCTCCTTTGTGGGCATCTTTAATGGATACATTTCCATTTTTTATTTTGCCCCATAGTTTCTTTGACTAATGGAGTATGATAGGGATCATCTTTCCTTTTATTTTTTGATATCCATATGTATTTCAGTTTTCCAATATGCTTCTTATCTTCTTTTTCTTTGATGACATTTTTCATGCTTTGATTCAAGTCTTTATATTGATGTTGGCCCCAATTCACAGATGGAGTGATTGGTGGATGAAGATTCATGGTGTGGTGAGTTGTAGTATTGACATTGGTTTTATCTTAAGGATCCTTCGTGGTCCCTATGTTGACATTTTCTTGAGAGAAATTTGCCCCCAATTTTATAGAGGTATCACTGATATGTTTATATGCCTTGATTTTTGAATAACAAAGGCATTGATACTTAGTATTGCTAATAATTTGCACTAGTTCTAGGATACCCTATTCGTGTAGGCCTAATCCACTGCCTTGATAATTCATTTGTTCAAAAAAATTATTTGCAATAGGATATGATTTACCTTGGAAACAAGGTGCTACTCCTTCTCTACACTATTGTGGATCTTCAAAGGTGATAACTTCTTTATTGATGAGATAGCTTTCCCTAAGAAAGGTAAGTGATCTAATTTCATAATTGATAGGGTCCTCCATATGTGGGCTGAATGCCTAATTGATATATTTGGCTTGATATTGTGAGATGTCAAATTGTAATACTTCTTCAAGCAATGTTAAAGATTCACTGTAAAATTATTCCTCATGATTCATTCTTGATATAGTTTCATATGATGTTTTTGATTCACAAATTTTGTAGAAGCCTTCTTCATGATCTAATTTTGTTGGGTTTCTATAGGATGTTTCTAATTCACAACTTTTGTAGAAGCCTTCTTTGAATGTTCTTTTTCAGATATGTCTCCATATGATGTCTATGATTCACAAATTTTGTAGAAACCTTCTTCATGCTCTATTTCTGATATGTCTCCATATTTTCTAAATCTTGACTAGGTAATGATGCCAAGAGTATGGGACTCTTGTTTTGAAAGAATACCATCTCCGTGTCCATCCAAAGAAAGCATCTCATGGGTAGATGAATAGGTATGTGCTATATGGATATGATCATTATTTGTGACATCTTGTATAGATATAAGAGTGCCCATTAGATCATTGTAGTATCTTGGAGATACAAATTATTGATCTTGACTAATTTTGGAATTTCTTTCGACATGTTTTGGATCAAGTCCTTAACATGGGTCAATTTCAAAGGATGGATTGGTTACAAATGGTTCTTGGACATCGTCATTAGGAATGGGAAGTGGCTCAATATCCTTTTAATCTTTGAGGATTCCTTCACTATCCATAATCATGAGGGTGAGGGATGTCAGTATGTCTTGGGAAAGACCATTCCTAGACCTTGGTTATAGATGTTGATCATGCTTTGGAATAAATTCTTGAGATATGTCCTCTAACTCATAAGGCAATGTAGAGACATTTTCAATATGATCATTGGTCGATGGATCATGGATTATGTCAATAGGATAAAATGATGTTAACAAATATTGAAATAGATCACTAAAAAGCGGCTCTTGATGAATGTTGATTTGATCACTGGATGGGGTAAACATATCTCCACAATGCTCATTGATGGATTGATTTTGATCATTGTCTTCAATAGTTATGGTGGGGAGGTTTTTAATGCTATCACTAGTGGTTTAACTCTAATTATCAACCCCAATAGCTATTAGCTTTTGATCAATTGGATCTTGGATGAGTTTTTGAGTTAAATAAAATTTGATGTTGTGTGTCCATTTGTTTTGTGAAAATCACAAAGATGCTTCTCATTATACCCTGGTGGTTTCATAATGGGCTCTTGATAATTTACATAAATAGGGATTTTAATGAGATTTTCATGTACCAACCGTTGCATGACCGCTTCGATTGGTTCTCCAAGTGGTGTATATTTTTTTTGTTACCTTGTGATATTTTCACTTTAAATTGACCTTGTGGTGATTGATGTTGGAGATGTGGTGATTAAGTTTTTTGTTGATGTCATTGATCCTGATATCTAATTTCTAGAAATTGGAGATATTGTTCTTGATGTGGTTGTGGAGATAGCTCAATGCTTTGATGACATGGTTGAACCAATGGAGGAGTGTACTGAGTTTAGGGTGGAGATGTCTCTTGGTGATATGAATTGATGAGTTTTTTGAGTGTAGAATTTTTTTTCACAAGATTTGATCTTGACACTCTTGATATGGTTGACTTGGTCGTAGAGAAAGAAGATTTGGAATTCATCCTTTTGGTTTTTTCCTGAGAACATGGACAAGTTGATTTTGTATAATGTTCTAATTTCGTGTGATGTTTAGATTTGGCATGATAAATTTAAATTGAACATTTTTGTGGTTGGGAATCATATTGCCTTAACTCAGGTAATTTTGATTTTGCATGGTGTTACCTTGACTTGGATCCATACATCGAGGGTATGTGCAGGATCATCATGTAAAAAATAGGGCCTTAAGTGGCAATGAAAATTCAGAAAATTAGAGCTAAGCAACTTGACAAAAAAGTTTAAATAAATTATCTATATTATTTTAAAAATATGTAAGAAAAGAATTTGTAGAAAATTGAATGTATTTTCTAAACTACTAGGTTTATTTAAAGAAAGAAAAAAATCTATTTAGTGAAAATTTGAAATTTCAATGGAGTAGTACTTAAATTTCACGGAAAAAATAAGAAGTAGGTGTCTGTCTGACCACCCTAACCATAATAAAATGAGAATGTTTTTTTATAATAATTTAGATTTAAGTATAGGAATCATGTCCTGATGTGATGCATATTTTTTTGTAATTTTTTTCCAATTAAATAATTAATTATGATTTTTTTATTACAAATTATAAGAAATATAAAAACTCGTATGTCTAACCACCTTAACTTGGTCAAAACTTCATGAAATACATTTTTTAATTTTTTAATCCTATTGTATGTGAAGCATAGAATGTGACACATGTTTTGGATTTTAAAAAAGTGATACCATTTGAAAGATATAGATGTTTTTCAATGAGTCTCTCAATCAAGAATTTAGTCTTAATTCAAATAGAAAATGAATAATTATCACTTATTAAATTCAAAGTAAAGAATAATATATATTGGATAAAAGTTGAGAATATTATTTAAAAACCATTTTCATTTCATCAGTTTTGGTTAAAAAAAATTCATCAGCTACATGGGCCATTATATCACTTACATATTGCCACTTTTTGGCCCATCATGATCTTGCACATACCCTAGATTCGTTAACATATTGTTTGGACTTCGAACAAAATTGGGGGGATTTGCAAGCATATCCAACCCAAGGTTCACCAAGTGTGGATTTGAAATGTTTATGTTTGACAAACTTGTATTTGGCATGTATGGATTTGGTGGGATAATGTTGTTTGGAATAAGATTCATGCATTAATTGTTTGGTTGATAGTTTTTTAGGTTTGGAATTCGATTTAAATCTACCATCGGGAAAGGTGGTTGATAAATTATATTGGGCATACTCACATTCTTTGTACTATTGAGGTTTGGAGGAGAAAGTGATGCCATGCATAAGTGTGAGTTTTGATAATCAATTGGCATTGTGAGACTTGGATAGTTTGTCTGACTTGGATTACTCATGATGTACAAGTCAAATTTCAATTCCATGTTTTTCTTGTGTTTTGACCTTGTTGACCTTTTAGGGGTTTAGGACCAATGATGAGATGAAGGATAAAAGGGGTTAATGATATGGGTGTTTAAAATTATAAGGACTTTGGATCAATGCTAGACTTTAGGACTTGATTTGATTTGATTTTGAATAAGGATAGTTTGACTAAGTGTTTTAAGTCAAATGAGGTGATAATGGATTGGATAATTTGACTAAGTGTGTTAAGTCAAACAAGATGATAATGAACTTGTAAACCCTAGGAAGTTGTGTTATCCTAGAGTAAACTCATACAAAAAAGGATAATTTGGCTAGATGTGTTAAGGCAAACATGGTGATTTTGAACTTTTAAACCTTAGGAAGTTGTGTTATCCTAGAGGTCAATTCTCTCAAGACGATTGATAATTTGAATAAGTGTGTTAAGTAAAACAAGGTGATGATTTTTCCTAAAAGTCTAGCATAAGTGATGTTTTCAAAGTTTCAAAGAGTTTGTTGGTGAGATGAGACTTGATTGATGTTTGAGATGGGTGAAGTGTTTGAATTGATCCTAGATGAACCTAAGAGGAATTTTTTACAAGACCAAGGCTTTGAAGAGTATTATTTTCCTTAGGAGTAATTCAAACCATAAGACCAATGTTTGCATGGAAACCATATGACCCAAAAAAAAAGAGACCAAGCACATGTGTGGTTCAATTGTCTATTATCTTGCTTAGATTTGGTTATTTTTAACACAAGAACTTTATTTATTATGTTTCAAACTAAATGTCTAATGTCCTAACTTCCTCTCATCCCACAAAGTCCATTATGTGGAAAATCGAGGAAATTAAGGCAAAAGTTTCTTAATTTTGACTTTGGGAGAAAAAAATGAGATGTCTAAATGTTTAGAAGCCTTCTAGAGATAAGAACCCCTAGGGACAAGTAGTAACATGTGGACACCTCCAACGTATTTTTTCTTCCAAAGGGTTTGAAATTCTTATGATTCGTTGAATTTTTATTTTCCACTATTTTGAGACTCAAGAAAAGTGTTTTCTGATTCCAAGAGTATGCACAACCCTAGGCTAAAAAGACAATATTTGTTGGGTTCCCACTTGGATAAATCTAGCTGCACATATTCAGTATGGATGATTAGATGCTTGACCACACTGGCTCCCCTCCACAACACACACTTCTTGGGTCAGCTAAGCATCAGTACCCATGAATCTCCCATAGCATACATTTCATCTCTACAACAAAACCACATGTATACATGGGGCGGCTTCAAAGGACATTACCTTTTTCACCAAAAAATAGATAGGATTTTGGCCTTTGCTAAAAAAGGGGTTTTAATTCAGAATTTTCATTTGTGGAGATTCACCCATGTGCCAAGAGACCATTGCTTCCCTTCTCCTCAAGACCAACCTCATGATATTATCCTTTCTTCCAGTACCCACTTTTATATCTCGACTAGAAATACTATTGGCTCTAGAGTGTTATTGGTTGGGTCGTTCCCTTGGGTGAGTAGTTTTTCCCACAAGGAAAGCCCTCTAAGATAAATAAAAGTGAGAAAAAATATTTGTAGTTTGATCAACCTTCCTTTAGAAACAAAGGGAGAAAACATGCAATAGGTTTACTAACACTCGCAAGACTTTTTTGTTCAATTTGAATCCTATAATGAAATATGGAGGTAATTGTTTTACCCAACTTAAGATCATCAAAAGGCCTTTTGATTATCAAGATCATCATGAGTTATGAGAGAAGCACATACATCCTTTCGATGGTATTAATTTGAGTAAGAAATTACAAAACAAAGAAACACTTGTTCATTTTAAGTCCACCAAGCAATGATTTTGATTCGTTTTAAAGAACCCAAAATGAGATGTGGTAGTTTTCTTGTTCAATTTTTAGATCCAAACGAAATCTGGTGAGTTTCTAAGTTCAATTTTAACCAAGTTGAAGAGATTAAATCAATGTTAATTTTAAACCCAAAATTTGAAGTGAGTTGGTTTAAAGTAGAAAATGAAAGCAAGAATTGGAAGCTCTAAGAATTTGAAAATGCTTTGCGAATTTCAAGTTTCAACACTTGATTTTCTTCAACTCCAATCTCGCTTCAAAGATTATTTTTGATGCTTCAATGTTGCACATTCCTTGTGCTTACGAAATCACTCCTCCTTCCTTCGTTTTCCTATAAAAATAAAGACAAATCATGTGAATACCAAGTTATTAAATTCATTTTTTAAGTGCCAACTTCAAACAATGGAATGATTTTTTATGAAAACACTTATTATTTCAAACCAATAAGGAATTAATTAGATTATTGATTTGCAGATAGATAAAGATTCACAATAGTTTAAGAAATATTTCAAATCCCCTTCACTTAGCCTGCAAAATTTATAAATGAGAAAAACCAGTTAATGAGGATGCCTGTAAAAACGTAAATGAGTGACTTCAAGATATAAATGTCATTTATGATTTTACTCTATTGATGCCATCTTAACATTTGCTTCCCCAAATAAATTTCAAAGACAAGGAATTATCTCCAAGGAAAGTCTTCAAAGTCAACGAAACTATTGGAAGTAATTTGTTAGCACAAAATAGTTCGCTCCATACTCCTTGGCAATATCACTTGTACTAATATCATTAAATTGAAGGTGAGATTTCACCAACATGGTCATGTGATTTCCATTAATTTTTTCACATTAGGTAATTGAGAATCCATCTTGTAAATCACCTACAAATTTTATATCTCTATCATTTTCTACTGAATCTGAGAAAGAGAGTCTCTTAGTCTCCAAATTTACAAATTTTCAGCCAGTTGCAGCTTGAAATTATTGATCTGTCATGTCATTCGTAAACACGTCTATTCCTACCTCTCTACCTTTCTTCATTGAGTCCTTTCCACACTGTTTTACTGCCCTAGCAATTGAAGAATTTCAAATCTAGCACAAGGAGAGTAGGTAGTGTATAGAAGCAGCTCTGATAAAATTGAATGAGTCAGAATTTCAACCTACTTCCAATATTTATTTGAGACATGGGGGCCATGCTTTTTTTCATGGGATTTGTGACCTTTTTTTGGGGGGGGTACTTCATTCTATCTAGCATTTATGAGGATCAAATTTAGATAAGAGGAGAAATCTCTATAATGAAAAGAGAATGAATAAAAAAAAGAGGCTAGGTTTGCTATGTCGACTCTTAGTCGTGATTATTAGGCTAGAAGATGTAGATCCCCATCACATCAACTATCTGCTAATATTTTAGGACAATAATTTAGTGAAATGCTAAAGGGAAGCTCAGCGCGTGGGTCCAAATCTATCATAAATAAATATGCTAGGCACGTCCATCAGTGAAACATGTCATGAGCTTGGTAATTGACCTAATGACTGGTGAGATATGGACTACCATAAGGATTGTAGTCTTGTAGTATTAAATGCAATAGTAAAGGGGCATTGAGTTACTATAGAATGAGAGGATATATACATGTAACTTATACGCACCTCTTTACTAGTAAACAAAACCTCATGTGATAAATAAATGGTAGAGAAGGCTTCTAAGAAGATCTGCTAGCCCTACGTATTTATGGTGATGAGCTTAGTCACCTTATGTTAAATTCCCCCTCACGAGCCATACGAACTTCAAATTTTAATGGCGTCATTCTTCCTGTTATAAGATTTGAACCCCCAAAGTTGTTCAAGGTTTTTAGAAACACATAAAAAACTTAAAGAAAGTGTTAGTATTTAAAAATTTTGAATTAACACAAGAAATTGAGTTTAGTGTGATTTCTAATCATGTATACTTCATTCAAATTATTTGTACTTTGTGCCACTCAAGCATGTGTATTTGAAGCATAAATTCTGGGAAAGGAAATTTTCTATCATCTCTCACCCATTATCTTTGCATTGATCATCAATATATAGCACGACAGTAGAGTCTGATTTTGTACAACTACGAAAGGGAATTGCATAGTAATGACCGATGATTAATGCAATGTGAGATACCTGCCATGGGTGCAAAATAAAAAATGCCTTATGATTTCCACCAACTAACAATGACATCCAAAAGTTGGGCTGAGGCAAAAATTTATTTATTTCGGGAGCAAGAGGATGAGATTGAGATCTAGGAGAAGAGGGATAATGTCTTATGCTGCTAATTCCCACTCTCAAACTGATACCAAATAATGGTATGAACTATAATATAGGCTGCAACGACTCCTCAAATGAGCCCGCAATTAAAACAGATTCACCTGCTAATACAAATCACCCTACTCAGGGCTTACTACATTGATAAATACACACAAAAATATGATCTTTTGGTGTCACTATAACAAAACTTTTGCAAACACATAAAAAGAACCAAAACAAGAAGAAAAAAAATCAATATCAATGCAACCCTCAGCAATATGCTCCAAAAAAAATATTTGCATTCATGAACGAATGTAGCATGCTCATATGAACACTATTAACACAATAAATTAGGCAGATTAGATCGGCCCTCCTTCTAGCGCCATAATGTGGATGCCTTTTCTGCATGTTCTCAAAAAACAAAAAACATTAGTATTGTTTTAATGTAAATCAAGAAAACCAAATAGAGAATCCCTATGAAATATTTGATCATGCTTAGGCCAACAAGATAAATTAGAGCAGAAACAACTAAGTAGAATAATAATAAAGATGAAACTTTATTCCATAGTGGGAGTGGTGCTCCTCATGATGTAGAAAGGATGCCCTTTCCCACCCCCTAATAAGCAAGAATGCCAAGATGTAAGTGATTGTCCATCAAGTTGTGTTGTTGCAGCCAATTGTAGTTGTTTTGGAGTAGAAATTTTTTGCATTTGTAGATTCAAGTTTGAAAGATTAAAGGGTTTGGATGAATGTGGGATCATTCATGACCCAATAAAAATATCCCACTTGTCAAGATGTGAGAGGATGAGGGTTGTGCACATTTCGGTCAATGTGCCTATTTTGAAATTTGAAAATAGCATTAAATTCATATGGTTGAGAGTTTGGGGGGAAACTAGTTTGGAAAAAAAGTCAAACAAATGGAGTTAATGAGGGAATATTCCTTGAGAATATGCTTTGTGAGGAAAATAGAGCTTTTAATAAATCAAAATAAATGATTTATTATGCAAGTGGAAAAATCTAGAGGATGGGACATGGGTTAGGCTTATTTTTAATCATGGATTTGATTAATTAAGCTGATGATTAGGTGATGTGAAACTTGATTTAGATTTTTGGATTTGTTTAAATCAAATGAGAGAAAAATGATCATTTAGAGATTTAATTTAACATTTGGGTTTATTTAATTAAATGGAAGAAATTTAGGAGATTAATTAAATAATTTGATTTATTTAATTAAGGAGAATATGATTAAAAATGATGTTATTTTTCATGTCTACATAACTAAATCAAAGAAAACCACTCTATATTTCACTAGATTACTTCACAACTAGGTATAAAATGATGCAAAATTTTAAAGAAAGGGAGCTTTATTTGGACATCGGGTAGGTTCTGTATGCACCCTGAAATGGCTCAACATATAGTATTTCCCAACTAAATAAAAAACAAGCTACAAAGGTTTTAATACAAGGTGGAAAATTTCAAATTATCTTTGATATTGATTAGCTTATATGTGCATACAAGTTTTTAATCTAGAATGATTCAGAAAACAAGAAAAAGGATCAAAACTTAAAGAAGTTTTGGCTCTTTCAACATCCATAAATTTTTATCTGAACATAAAATGAAACATCTCCTAGTCTTTATAAGATCAATATAGAGGGAAGATAAGATAAATACATGAGATGAAATCCAAGGAACGAATCAAAACAAGACATGTGGAATATGACAACTAGTAGGAAAATTGCCGACAAAGTCAACGAATGTCAACCTTCTTTAGCACTTTAAACTTCTTTGAGCTTTTCATATTTTTTTATCGCCCAAATAGTAACTTGACTCTGAATAGGATGTATGAACTTCCCATATATTCAAAATTATTTCTTTATCTTTTTGTTCCTACATTCTGGTTATGCCTCGAGCTTAATACTTCTAGGAACAAGTCACACCAAAGGTTGGTGCATTCTTCTACCTCATTCGTTATACCAGGATCCCCAGTATTTTGAAAAAATCAATATCCTTTGCATATAAACTCTCAAAATGTATCACCTGATCTGGATATGATTCTATTCATGATCCAAATTTTCCTGACCATCCATACCCAAATGTTGTTTCACAATCTACTTCTGCTGCAAGCATAAATTCCACACATTGAATCCCTTTTTAAAACATTCATAAACTCTCATGGAAACAAAACCATTATTAATAAATCATCATAAATATCATGGTTTTAAAATCATATTCTCACATTATTATTTTCTTTTAGTCAGGTTATTGGACCTTCAAATCCTCGAGAGAATTTAGACCTTTGACTTTAACTCAACATTATTTCCTGGTACCTGGTACTCGATAGTTCAAATTTAATCAAAAAATTTCCCAGACCTTGAATTTTATCAGAACCTCCTCATTTTCTCGAACCTTCGCTCCCGGGCCAAAATACTTCGCACAAAACTTTGCATTAACATTTTCATTTTTTTGGCTTCTCGGTACCTAGTACACTTGAATCACGAAGTGCTCCAAAAATTCCTTTGACTTTAACTTTGTATGATCTCTTCAACTAGCCAACACTTGCCATAAGAATTAGTTTTTCGCTTGGGTCCCCAAGTCTTATAGTCTTGGGGCATGTTGTGAGACCACACAACATTTAGCTCTAACAACAAACAAATTTCTCAAAATGTAGAAATTTTTAATGTTTTCTATATGTAAAACATATTTATGCAATTTTAGAATTTTGAAATAATGTACTGTGTCCAAAGAACATTTTTCAAATTGTAAAATGTACTAATAAACTAAAATTAGTTGATATATCTAAAAATTGATATTTTCCTATCCTTTAAAATATCAACAACATATATGCATGCATAAATCACAAAATTAAACACTTTAAAAAAAAAAAAGACCTTAGCGTGACCTTGTTTAAAATTTTACAATGCACTAATTGACTCAATCTATATTGCAACAACTACAATTAATAATATTTTTATGTTTTGGACTAAAAATACTATACAAATCCCTACTCTGTCAAAGTTTTTTATCACAATTTTGATGCATAAAACACAAATTATTTTTTTTGCAAGTTGTATTTATATTTCAACATGACCTAGTTAAGATTACAATTTTTTTAAAAGTGCAAAAAATTTGGGCTCACCAAAATGTGATGTGGGAAAAAGGGATCTAGGATGTAAATCACACTTCTTCAAATGGGTGGGTGCATGGAAATGGGTAGCCATTCCATGGACACCCTAAAAAAAAAAAGTTGTAAACCATAACGAGAGTGCGTTATAACATGCTCGCATTATGCCTTCGGTTAAACCTAAGCAAGGTCCCGATGGCTACATCTTCAAATCCATAATGTGAGTGCATTATAACACGCTCGTGTTATTGATTGTTAAAAGAAAAAAAACAAATGCAAATCTCTCATTTGCATTTCGACTAGTTTTTTTGTCCACCCACAGCCAAAAACACCGAAATAGTGTGCTCGCATTCGAGGAGAAGAATTTCTTCACCAAGAATCTAAATTTATTCGTAATGATGGCCCCATGACAACGAGGAGCTGTAAGAGGTAAGGATTCTATGCTTTTTATTTTGAATTTGTTAGTTTTAGTTTGAATTTGTTAGTTTTAGGTTGAATTTGATATCTATTTGTTTGAAATTTTAGGAGATGCAAATCAACCTGCAAACCCTCAAAATCCTCAATAGGAGGACCAACCAAATCCTCAAGATCAAAATCAACCACAACATCAACCTCCTCCACCAATCACTCAACCCCCTCCTAGCACTCAACAAAATTTAATGAGTGAAATTGAGAACAACAAAAAAAAAATTGAGGATTTTATCAATAGGTTGAGTGATCCAAATGGTTCAACCACAGAAAGAATGACCCTAGAAAATTCCTTGAAAGATATGTTAACAAACGTAGAATCAATTAGCAAACAAATAATTGGATGGGAAGATAGGAGGTAGGTGGCTAGGGAGTATTATACAAATACACTATCATACAAGGATGTGAAAGATTTAAAAATAACAAAAGGTGATTTGTGCTCATTATTCACTGACCCACACACAAATCAAAATCTTACCCTCAATGCAAAGAGGTTTCCTATCCATTGGTGCCACCACCAACAAATGAAGGAGCGATTTTATGATAGGTGGCACATGGTCTTCGATTACCCACCGTGCAACAATTGCGAGGTCCCACAATATTTCCTTAGGAAACTATATAGTGAGTTCATATTGAACAAAATCCCAAATTATTTTGATATGAGGGATTTCCAGGGGAGAGGTGGTGGGTCAGCTCAGGATAGACCTAGTGCACATGCAGAACCTACGTAGCAAGGTAGACGAGCTCTTGCTAGGCTGCCTCATGAGCACATTGTTATGCCTTTCGTCATGAAGGAAAGTGCTGATGTTGAGACATTGCAGGAAATCAACACTTTGACCCAGAGTGTCATCCATCATACTAGCCCTATTCTACAGTGCCATCTAGGAGAGTCTTCTAGTGGTGGTCTTCAAACACATGTATGCCAATCTTGCAGGGCTACTTGTTCACATGACCCCACCGACCCTCAGGAGATTGGTACGCAGGATCCGTCTGCAGCTATGGAGATGGAGAGGGTAGCTGACATTTTGCATGAGGCATATGGCATTGATAGTCAGGTAAAAGTTATTGCATGTGTTCATTGAATTTAATTTATTAAATTTTGATTTTGAAATGCAAGATTAACTAAAAATGTTTTATGATTTTAATAAAATTGTAGGGTCATAGTGTTGAGACTAGATACACCAGCCCCCCACCAACCTATTTTTGTAGTACGCATATCGCTAGGGTATGTAACTAGTAAACAATTATAAGTTTATTGCATATTAATGGAATTGTTTTATGAATGGTAATTTAATATGCAATTTTTGATGTTGAACAGACTAATATTGGAGGTTTTGATGGAACACTTCCTAGTGGTGGTGGATTTACTTAAACCTTCATGCAGGTAATAGAATAAAGAGTTTAACTAATGAATCAAGTACTTAATGGATTTGTGTAGTTTATACATGCATATCGTTGATTACATTGAATAATTTGTTCTTTTATTTTCAGTTGTTGCGAGATGATACACCTCCAAATGTGACGAGGGCAATGGATATTGGTGTGACATTTGTTATACAATCCTCGATGGCTCTAACAGAAGAGGTATGAGGAAAATTAGTAAATTTTAATTTACATTTGTTGTTATAGATGTTAGTTAGTTAGAAATCAAACCATTATTGATTCACGTAGTTTCTGTCTATATGTATGGTTTATACAGGGGGGCTTGAGCATGCCTGAGCATGGGCGTGAGGATATTTCCCTCATGGAGAGAGATCATGAGATGGGTGTAAGTGATTATTTTGTCAAATACATCATTTTTTATAGTGTAATTTCTATATATTCATGTCTTTACTTCTTATTCTAACAGTGAAAACTTCACCATGAACTAAACCCTAGGAGGAGTAGTAGGAGCACTCCACGAGCATAGCAAAAATGAGTGACAGACCTATCGCCATCTGAGCGAAAAGGAAAGGGAAAGATTTTAGTTCCTGGGCATGGAGAGCAATGACTTTTGATTCCAAAGTCCTTTATTGTATGCCTGCATGGCAGTTTTGTACATATTTTTTATTAGACATATTTGACATTGTATGCCTAGATGGCATTCTCGTAAGCCTATATGGCTATTTTGTACATATATTTCATACTTATATCGACATATATTTATGTATGCCTACATGGCTATTTGGTTAATACAAATATATTTTTTCGATGCCTGTCCATATTTGCATTCTAAATTGATGTTTCAATAGATATGAGTTACGTATAATCAAGTGTATACTTGACAACTTATGTGTATACTTTGTGACTTATGTGAATTCGAGTGTATACTTTGTGGCTTACATGTTTTCATGCATATACCTTTTATTCGTGCATATACTTTGTTCTAATTTGTGTATACTATGTATTCATGTGTATACTTTTTGAGGCTTACGTGTTTATGAGTACTTGTAGTTCCCTTATTGACATGTACATGTTTGACTTATTCACGTGTATAATTATTAACTAGTTAGCCGTAGCATTGATCTATGTCATCCTAAATGCATGATCCTTGAGATGGAGTAAGTACACCCTCAAGGTCAAAAGGAGTTTCACATGCATTCTTCATAGGCTCATTTTGGTAGTGAAACCAAAAACCTCTTGCATCATTGAAACGAAAAAAAATTCCTTTATAGTCTGAAGCCATTATCATTCTCCATTAGTTCTTCATGTATCCACTCCCCATTAATGGTTGTCTCATGACCTTCATGAAACCAAGCACTTATCTCATTTGTGATAGAAGAAATGTATGAAGATTTATCTTCCTCCTTATGAACCATTCATTATCATGAGAGATGGGTTCTTGTGAACCACTACTGATGAATCATGGGTCAATAAGTTTGACTTGTAAAACTACACGATTGAATCCTGATAGCAATATCACAATATTTATATATCTAAATACTACCATTGAATCCTGAATACTGCCATCTTACCCACACAAGATTCTAGAAGATGCTTCCCACCCTTCTCTTAGTGGTTTCTCTCATTACACCTTCTACCCAGCTTCATTTTGGTGTAGTCAATACGAAGACCCCAACTTGAGATCTTCACACATGCAAGAACAACTGCGTCCTTCCTACAACTTGGATGGATCAAATTGCAACCAAGAACCCATGCTACTGCCTGGTTCTACACGCTCAGAACCTTCTAGCTCTGATACCATTCTGATGCAGAGGAAAGAATAGAAGACAGTGGCTCATCCACCCTTCTCACTCCTTAACCGACTGATCACTACTGATCACTACTGGTCACTACTGATCACTACTGATCAAGACATGTTCTTAAGCCTCTAACTCTATCCACCACCTTTCCACTGTTCAAAGTCTGAGTCACACATTGCTCAAACACAATGGTCGAGCGATGTAATGGTTTCTTTGAAAACCGTTATACATTTAAAACCATACAAGAATTTCACACTCGATTATATTATGTATATTCCCTATCAACTAAAACCATTTCTCCCATTCCAAACGGGACTTTCATAAAGAAACCCGAAAACAAGACATCCATGACATTGAAAACAATAGTGAATCCTTCAAAACTAATCTGCATTCACAAATTGCAAAACAATAAACCAGGAAAGATAGAGAGAATGACGCGATGGGAAATGGAAACTCCTCTTTAACGAATTCTAGCTATTAACACTTCAAAAACATACATGCTTTAAATAGCTCTCTTGTCGAAGGCCAGAGAGCCCGATTTCTTCTCCTTCTTGTTTACTCTCTATTTCCTCTATCTCCCCGTATTCAGTTACATGTTGTCTCTTTATAGAGATTCTAGGGTAGTTAGACAAACTGTTCATCTACCCGATATTCCCATTTGGTTACAACTGTCATTTAGTCCTTTTGATGAATATATCATTGCAATTTTAAACACTTAACTGTTTCTTAACATGGTCCCAAGAAATTCTAAATGACTAAAACATTACAAAATTATGAAGCTTGTCATAAATTTGAAGAGTTGAGGTGTCCCCACACCACTATCCTAGTTGTCCCTTTGTTGATTTATCTCCTCACTAATCCACCTTATTGGATTATTTCACCTTTTACCCATTGCTTTCTTGAAAAACTCAATTTTAGGCCTTGTAGCCTTCTGCCCAATTTGGCCTCCTAGAACCCGTTTTCTTGACTTTTCTCACAATCAGTCTTAACAACCCCCAAATGTTTTTGTAAATTCTTTCTTTTGACCATCAAGGCTCCAAGATTTACCATGCCTTAGGTCCTACAAGTTTGCATACATATGATTGTCCTGAAACTCCCTATTTTCAAGGGTTCCTATGGTTTTTGGCTCTTTTTCCTTCTTTGAGGGCTTCAATGACCTCCTCAGCTCTCCTCCTAGCACACACATGATTGAGATGCATGTGCCAACACTCCCATACTCTTTATTGGCACAAAACAATCCATTTAGCAACTCTCCTTGCTGCTGTCCTCTCCAAGCTACTAGCCAGAATGCACATGCACTCGCCTAGTGCTTGATGATTTCATCAACTTCCCTACAAAACAAGACCCAAAAACCTATATGTACACTATCTACATAGTCCCCAACTTGATTCCAAGTGGCCATGAGAGGAAAGCCACATGAAGTCAAGTGGGACTCATTATTCACAAAACTGGCTTGAACCGGCAATGAGACCAAGAACACCAAAAACTTGCAAAAAGATAACCAGTCGGTCTAGATGACTAATCTAATGCTACACAAGGTAAGTAAGTGACATAAATGGAAGAATCAAAGCATTAGATAAGTCCTTTCAATCCATTCTTGACTGGATGAAGGCTCAAACACAAAAATTCAATGAAAACTTGCTCTCTTCCAATCACAAAAATGTATTCTCCAAGTCTCAATTCATGAAAACAATCCTCCAACCTAGGTATTAGGGTTTTTTTTACCTTATATAACTTTCTCCCATGTTCTAGGACCATTGGGTAGGGCTTAGAGCATTATTAATGCCATCTGCAGCTTACTTGGTATGCCTTTCTGTAGTCTTGCCTTGTTCAAGTATACCATCACCAAATCACCTATTTCAAATTGTAGATCTCTATTCTCTTCATCTCTTTTAGTCTTCAACTTTTGGTTAGCCTCCATTAATTTCTTCTTTACCTGCTCATGAACCTCTCTCATTGATTGAGCAAAACCATCAACATGTCCACTAATTCCTTCATAACCTTTTAGGTCTCTTAGCTCAAGTACACCCCTTGGATGTAACCCATATACAATTTCAAATGGGCTCTTACTAGTAGACCTGTTTGTGCTATCATTGTAGGCAAATTCTGCCTGTGAAATGACTTGTTCCCATCCTTGTCCATACTCCTTAGTTAGACACCTCAACAAGTTACCAAGTACCCTATTTATCAAGATTTATGGTGAGCTTCTCCTCTTGAAGTTTCTGCAACACAAGTTCTAGGTGCTTCATATATTCTTCTTTTGTTTTGCTAAAGATGAGGATATCATCTAAGTAGACTACCACAAAGACTCCTATAAAGTCCTTCAAGACCTCATTCATCACCCTCATAAAAGTGCTAGGTGCATTTGTAAGCCCGAATGGCATTACTAACCACTCATATAAACCCTCTGTGGTTTTAAAAGTTGACTTCCATTCATCTCCCTCTTTCATCTAATCTGATAGTAGCCACTTTTCAAATCAATCTTGGAGTAGTACTTACCACCCCCCTAAACAGTCCATTAAGTCTTCTATCCTAGGAATAGGAAAGCTATATCTAATGGTTATCCTATTTATGGCCCTAGAATCAATACACATTCTCCACTTATCTCCCTTCTTAAGTTCCAACACCACTAGAACAACACATGGGCTTATGCTTTTCCTGATCAACCCTTGTTCCAAAAGTTCTTGAACTTGCTTTGCTATCTCCTTATTCTGCTCGGGTTTCATTTTCTACGCAGCCTTGTTAGGCAATGTTGCTCTTGGTACAAAGTCAATTTGATGACCGATTGCCCTCTTAGGTGGTAGTGTAGCTAGTGTGCCTTCACAAATGATATCCTTGAATTGATCCAACAATTGCTTCACCTCTGTTGTCATAGGTAGCCGACTAGGTGACTCCTCCTCCTTTGGCTTCAACATGATTGCATAGAAAAATCCTTCTTCCTCCTTCATGTCTCTTAGGAATTCCTTTCCACTCATCAAAAGTACACTGGATTCTACCTTTTCCACTATGCCTTCTTGGGGAAAAAACTTTGTGGTTAAGCACTTGAGCTAGAGTATACTAGAATGGGTGACCTCCTGGGAAGGCCTAGTGCCTCACCTCTGTGAGCATCACTTAGATGCAATGAGTGCTAAGTGGGCCATTCAATATCATTTCAAAATTGATGCTTTAAACAACTTACAAATTTGCAGCTTAAGACTCCTCCAACCTAAGGGATCGATTTGGTGGAACATAGCTCAGAGCGATTCCATGTGTTTCAGTGCAAAAGAGGACCATGCCTAGTGTAAACATACCTATTTGGACATATTGGAATAGTCCACTTGGTCACAAAAGTTGTAGAACGAAAGTTGCACCACTCTGCAACTTTGCACTGCTTGCATTTGATGCTTTTTCCATCAAATATGAAAATCCGTCACCACTAGAAAACCACTCCGAGATAGCCAAAACCGAGAGAGGTTTTTGTAGACAGGCTCAAGGAAATCCTATAGGATTAGACGAGAAGTTTCTAAGTGTCATGGTATCCAAGTAATATCATGCTGAAGTTTGCAGCTATTTTGCACTTTGGACCCTTAAGGGATCGATCCAGTGGAACATAGCTCGGAGCAATTCCACATGTTTCGATGCGAAAGAGGACCATACCTACTGTAAACATACCTATTCAGACATGTTGGAACAGTCTGCTTGGTCACACGAGTTGCAGAGCAAAAGTTGCACCACTTTGCAACTTTGCGCAGCTTGAATTTGACACGTTTTCCATCAAGTGAAAATCTGCCGCGACGAGAAAACCACTCCAAGATAGCCAAAAACGAGAGAGGGTTTTCTAGAAGGGTCCAACGTCTTTCTGTAGGATCAAATGAGAATTTTCTAAGTGTCATGGTATCCAAGTAATCACACGTTAAAGTTTGCAGCTATTTTGCACTTTGGACCCTTAAGGGATCGATCTGGTGGAACATAGCTTCAAGTGATTCCACGTGTTTCCGTGCAAAAGAGGACCATGCCTACCATAAAAATACCTATTCGGACGTGTTGGAACAGTCCGCTTGGTCACACAAGTTGCAGAGAGAAAGTTGCACCACTGTGCATCTTTGCATAACTTGAATTTGACACATTTTCCATCAAGTGAAAATCCACCGCCACGAGAAAACCACTCCAAGATAGCCAAAATCGAGAGAGGTTTTTCTAGAGGGGTCCAACGCCTTTCTATAGGATCAAAAAAGAATTTTCTAAGTGTCACAGTATCCAAGTAATAGCATGCTAAAGTTTGCAGCTATTTTGCACTTTGGACCCTTAAGGGATCGATCCAATGGAACATAGCTCAGAGCGATTCCACATGTTTTGGTATGAAAGAGGACCATGCCTACCGTAAACATACCTATTTGGACGTGTTGGAATAGCCTACTTGGTCACATGAGTTACAAAAAAATTTGTACAAATTGTTTACATGACCTTTATATGACCTTTTTCACATTGTTTACATTTCAAAATTCAAAGTTTGCAAATTTTTCTACTCAACGAATTTATAGAACAAGGTGCTACTACACCAAACATGAACTTCAACCTTACAATATTTGAGTATATCTCATTATGTAATTAAATCTTGTTACAATGCCTCTGGCACTTTGTTCTCTCAGATCTTTTACAATGTCACTCATACATTCAAGATTCTCTTTAAATGTCTACATCATAGGTGCTCATCATCAGGTTAACATCAAATGAGTAACTTGAGATCCCTCGCTAAGCTTCACATGATCTCTTATAATGGCTTGAAATCAAAATTTATATTTTTCAAAATCATCAAAATAAGTATGTTGCATTGCTTTTTTGGTTGAGATTTTTGATAATGGCTCTCAAATCAGCATTTTCTACAACGAAAGATCAATCAACCCTTAGTAGTTTACTTACAAATATGCAAAGTAAAAGAGAAAAAGAAAGACCATAAAAAATGGAAATGAAATAAAAATAGATGGAAGGCACTTACAGATGTTGCATGCAGGCATCAAAATAAGGATGTTGCATTGCTTTTCCGGTTGACATTCTCTTTGATGGCTCTCAAATCAACATTTTTTGCAATGAAAGATCAATCAACCCTTAGTAGTTTACTTACAAATACGCAAAGTAAAAGAGAAAAAGAAAGAGCATCAAAAATGGAAATGAAATAAAAATAGATGGAAGGCACTTACAGATGTTGCATGTAGGCATCAAAAGAAGGAGGTTACATTGCTTTTCTGGTTGACATTCTCTTCGATGGCTCATACATCTGCATTTTTTGCAAAGGGACACCAATCACTGTAAAAGAAGATGATAGCATTGGCATAAAACAAATTAATGTGCATACAAGTATAAATTAATAAGAACCAATGTGCATATACTTACAAATTAATCCAATGATCCATCCGGGTCTGCTCTACTCTTTATTGTGTCAAGTATTGCCTCATGGTTAGACTCACGAACCTTCCATAACGTCTTGTTCAAAGGTCTACCCCCATATTTGGTCAACTGAACATTGGATGCCACGAAAAGGTTCAATTAATGAAGAATCTTACGATGCATGTCAAAGTCCTGAAATAGCCAATGTTTAACACTTGAATGTGGGTACCTTCTAAGCCATGTTCCAGCAACCACAACTGAGCTTGTAGGGTATTCAATGTTTTCTCCATCTATAACTGGGGCCTCCAATTTCTTTTTGGTCTCAACACAATGACACAAGTAATAGTATGTTCCCTCTTCATTGTCTTCATCTGCAATAACTGCATAAACATGCCCTACATTGATATGTGCAAAAAATCTCTTGAAATTTTTCAACATTACGAATACAGTACAAAGTAAGATCTAACGATATGGAATTTCAACAACTAAGAAAGTAGATATATCACCTCATTGAACTAGATCTGATATGTGGTAAAAGTCGATCGATGATTCTATCTGTGTCAATTCCAATGCTGTCGGAGGGCGATATGTGTGAAGTGGGCTAAGATAACTTGTGAGCCATTTGTCAACCCACTCCCCTGACTCACAATCATTCAAGTCTTGCATTATACATGAAGAACAAAAGCATGCCATCTTTCATGTATCAATACTCCATGAACCTATATTTGAGCTAAGGAAAGAGTGTACCTCACTTGATCCTATTAGTGTACAATAGTCTTCATATGGTGCAATGTTAGTATCATCCATCAACCAAAAAAATATATGAATTGAAGATGTACCTTCATTACCTGGACCCATCAAAGCATTACACCACTTGACGATTGATTTTGCATCTGTCAACTTTGCACTATCTTTATACTTTAACTCTTCTCATGCTAATGCTCTTTTCACGCATGCTCCCATTTTCCATGTCCAACCTCACAAAAGTTCCACATATGTTGAACACCTGTAATGACATGCATCCTGCACAACCAATAGAACATGCATGAATTCTTGAACTGTTCTGCACAGTTATCAGACCATATTATATGTTGATCGTATTCTATGCCCCTCTAAGCCAAACCATTGTAGAACATCTAGAAGCAACCTTGCATGAACTCTAGAGAATGTGTGCGATCATCACTAATGTAAAAGTGTTACTCCCTCATTACCTTCCTTTGCTCATCTGTACTATCAGATGCATGAATGAATGCTATGTGCACAAATATCAGAACTTGTGTAGAGTTGTAATATTGTGACTGCACCTCATGTTGTGGTTGTAGAGTGTAGTTCTCTACAAAGTCAACCACTGATACTATGCTTCCAACTAGAAAGGTGTCCTTGCATATCAAGAACTACGTGTCCAACCATCGGGCTCTATGGGTATGCATTGCATACTCAGACAGTATACTATCATGAAATGTGGTCATAAATTTGTACACTGAAATCTTCTCAATAACCAAATCACACCTTTTTGCTTGAGACCCATCTTTTGTAGCGTATTCCACTATTTTATACTTCCCAAACTCTACTAGTTTTTGTCCCACATCATCTGTGCTTTCCATATGTTGACATACTGGCATACGCTGGAAGCCACCGCAACGCTCGCATGAACCATCCAAGCATATTGTCCTATAGAATATCTAGCCATCCTCTATTTGACATTAAATTTTTGATAAGAACTCTCTTGAAGATTTTTTTGGGGATTCTATGGTGTGTGGTGTCTTGGTTTGTAGGGGAGATGGTGAATTCATCAAGAACTAGGTGAGTGCAAGTGCATTTTGGCTAGTCGCTTGGAGAGGACAATAGTAAAGAAAGTTGCTAAATGGATTGGTTTGTGTAAATCAAGAGCAAGAGAGTGTGGGCACATGTATTCCATACATGTGTGTGCAAGGAGGAGAGTTGAGGAGGTCATTGAAGCCCTCAAAGTTGGAAAAAGGAGCCAGAACCCTAGAAACCCTTGAAAATAGGGGGTATGAGGACAATCCTATGTACAGACACCAAAGGGACTAAAAACCTAGTAAATATTGAAGCCTAGGGTACCACTAGAAAGAATCTATAAAAATATTTAGGGGTTGTTAAGACTGTTTTTGAAAAAAGCCAATATCACAGGTTCTAGGAGGCTTAATTGGGCAAAAGGCTACAAGGCCTAAAATTGGGTTTTTCAAGAAAGCGATGGGTACAAGGTGAAAGAATCCTATGAGATGGATCAATGAGGAGAAAAATAAACAAGGGGATAGTGAGAATAGCCTTTCATATCCCCTTGAGTGGTTAGGACACTTTGGGTCAGTGTGGAGCCCAGGGAAGCTTAGTGGTGAATTGAGAGCAATGGTGAAGAATTTGAAATTGGTGGAGAGTCTTATGAGGTGAGAGGGGTTTAGGACGGATCCTTGAGTAGGGTAGAGAGGAATACGCTAGGAATACCAGAGGAGAGGTCTTGGGAAGAGCAAGATTGCTCTTGCAAGATAAGACTCCCCATCAATTGTTGAAGGACTGGTCTATGTAATGAACTTTTGACCTTGTGCAAGGTATTTTGAAGATGTTTGATGCCTTGGAATAGTCTGGGAAGGCCCGGGTATATGAGTTTCTATAAACACTCCCTCTTTGCATTAAAAAATGGGGGTTTTTGAACTGGAAGCCTAGTTGAGCGGGTAAGGTCCTAAGACCTAGAAGTTATCTTGTTTTGAGACCTAATTGTCTTTCACGAATCAAATGTTTTGTGAAGGGAAATATAGATGAATAAGTGTGTCAAGAAAGGTGTTGATTTCTTCCTTTGTACTGCATCAGTTTGTGCAGAGGTATTGGAAGGTGTTTGGACCCTTCAGAGGAATGGGAGAGGCTTGGAGTTGTCTTAAATGATGAATTTTGGTGAATGGTTTTGAATTTCTATAATTGGAAACTATAAATAATTGTGTATATAATTTGGTAATTTAAAATGTGCATTGACAACCAAAGGTTATAATGTCAAACAAAAATGAAAGCAAGCCATAATAGAATGAAAGAAAATTTGTAAGGACTTCACATACCTTAAAAACTAGACTTTCAAATGGAGGAGTTCAACCCAATTATGTAGCCTTAGCTTCTTCTTTCTTCAAACTCCACAATAATTTGACTTGTTCGAAAGCTTGTTCCCTTACACACTTCAATTGTATATCAATTTTCAATGGAATTCAAACTTCAATTGATATTATATGTCTTTCAACATCGAAACTCTACTATTTCATGCAAAGGTGGTAAAAAGATCATGGAAAAGGTGATGGAAAGTGAAAAAGATGCTTGCACACTTCACAACATCATCAAAAATAAATTTTTTTCGGAGCACGCACAGAACCAGGGGAATATGCAGACTGTGGGCCTTTAAACATGAGTATATTTATTTTTTTACCATTTTAGTGGACTACAAAACGCACTAATGTTATAAAGCGCACACGTTATGTGAAATTAGGTTTTGTTGGTGTATTTTTGATAGTATAGGAGTTTCTGAGAGAGTGGGAGGGAGAGAGTGGGAGAGTGGGAGAGAGTGGGAGAGTGAGAGAGAGTGGGAGAAGGGGAGAACGTAAACCCTAAACCCTAATCCCTCAACCCCTATAACCTCAATTCTCAACCATTAAACCCTAATCCCTCAATCACTATACCCTCTTAATCCCTCAATCCCTATAACCTCTTAATCCCTCAACCCTCAACCCTCAACCCTTAAACCCTAATCCCTCCACCCCTATACCTTCTTAATCCCTCAACCCTCAACCCTCAACCCTCAACCCTCAACCCTCAACCCTCAACCCTCAACCCTTAAACCCTAATCCCTCTACCCCTATACCTTCTTAATCCCTCAACCCTCAATTCTCAACCCTTAAACCCTAATCCCTCAATCCCTATAGCCTCTTAATCCCTCAACCCTCTTAATCCCCCAACCCTCAACCCTTAAACCCTAATCCCTCAACCCTTAAACCCTAATCCCTCAACCCTCAATCCTCAACCCTTAAACCCTAATCCCTCAATCCCTATACCCTCTTAATCCCTCAACCCTCAACCTCAACCTTCAACCCTCAACCCTCAACCCTCAACCATCCACCCTCAACCCTCAGCCCTTAACCCTTAAACCCTAATCCCTCTACCCCTATACCTTCTTAATCCCTCAAACCTCAACCCTCAACCCTCAACCCTCAAACCATAATCCTTCAATCCCTATACCCTCTTAATCCCTCAACCCTCAATCCTAAACCCTTAAACCCTAATCCCTCAAACCCTATACCCTCTTAATCCGTCAACCCTCAACCTTCAACCTTTAAACCCTAATCCCTCAACCCTCAACCCTTAAACCCTAATCACTCAACCCCTATACCCTCTTAATTCCTCAACCCTCAATCCTCAACCCTTAAACCCTAATCCCTCAACTCCTATACCCTCTTAATCCTGCAACCCTTATACCCTAATCCCTCAACCCTTAAACCTTAATCCCTCAACCCCTATACCCTCTTAATCCCTCAACCCTCAATCCTCAACCCTTAAACCCTAATCCCTCAATCCATATACCCTCTTAATCTGTCAACCATCAACCATCAACCCTTAAACCCTAATCCCTCAACCCCTATACCCTCTTAATCCGTCAACCCTCAACCTTCAACCCTTAAACCCTAATCCCTCTACCCCTATACCCTCTTAATCCCTCAACCCTTAAGCCCTAATCCCTCAACCCTTAAACTCTAATCCCTCAACCCCTATACCCTCTCAATCCCTAAACCCTAAACCCTCAACCCTTAATCCCTAATCCCTCAATCCCTATACCCTCTTAATCCCTCAACCCTCAATCCTCAACCCTTAAACCTTTATCCCTCAATCCTTAAACCCTAATCCCTCAACTCCTATACCATCTTAATCACTCAACCCTTAAACCCTAATCCCTCAACCCTTAAACCTTAATCCCTCAAAACCTATACCCTGATAATCCCTCAACCCTCAATCCTCAACCCTTGAACCCTAATCCCTCAATCCATATAATCCCTCAACCCTCAACCCTCAACCCTCAAACCTCAATCCTCAACCCTTAAACCCTAATCCCTATACCCCTATACCTTCTTAATCCCTCAACCCTCAACCCTCAACCCTTAAACCCTAATCCCTCAATCCCTATACCCTCCTAATCCCTCAACCCTCAATCTTGAACCCTTAAACCCTAATCCCTCATCCCTCAACCCTCAAACCTTAAACCCTAATCCCTCAATACCTATACCCTCTTAATCCCTCAACCCTCAACCCCCAACCCTTAAACCCTAATCCCTCAACCCTTACACCTTCTTAATCCCTCAACCCTCAACCCTCAACCCTTAAACCCTAATCCTCAACCCCTATACCCTCTTAATCCACAACCCTAAACCCTCAACCCTAAAACCCTAATCCTTCAACCCTATACCCCTCTAATCCTCAAACCCTTAAACCCCATCCCTCAACCCTATACCCCCCAACTCAAACTCTTCTTAAAACCCTAATCCCCATCCTGTAAAACCCTAATCCCTCAACCCCTATACCCTCTTAATCCCTCAACCCTCAACCCTCAAACCTTAAACCCTAATCCCTCAACCCATATACCCTCTTAATCCCTCAACCCTCAATCCTCAACCCTAAAACCCTAATCCCCTGCAACCTCAACCCTTAACCCTCAACCCCTAAACCCTAATCCCTCAATGCCTATACCCTCTCAATCCTTCAACCCTCAACCCCTAAAACCTAATCCTTCAACCCCTATACACTCTAAATCCCTCAACCCTCAACCCTTAAACCCTAATTCCTAAACCCCTATAACCTGTTAATCCCTCAAACATAAACCCTCAACCCTTAAACCCCAATCCCTTCAACCCTAAACCCCAATCCCTCAACCCCTATACCCTTAATCCCCAACCCTCAACCTCAACCTTTAAAACCCAATCCCTCAACCCTATACCCTCTAATCCCTCAACCCTAATCCTCAACCCTAAAACCTGTCCTCAACCCTATACCTCTTTTAACCACAACCCTCAATCCTCAAACCCCAAACCCCAATCCCTTGATCCTTAAACCCTAATCCCTCAACTCCTATACCCTCTTAATCCCTCAACCCTTAAACCCTAATCCCTCAACCCTTAAACCTTAATCCTTCAACCCCTATACCCTCTTAATCCCTCAACCCTCAATCCTCAATCCTCAACCCTTAAACCCTAATCCCTCAATCCCTATACCCTCTTAATCCCTCATCCCTCAACCCTCAACCCTTAAACCCTAATCCCTCAATCCCTATACCCTCTTAATCTGTCAACCCTCAACTATGAACGCTCAACCCTTAAATCATAATCCCTCAACCCCTATACCCTCTTAATTCGTCAACCCTCAACCTTCAAACCTTAAACCCTAATCCCTCAACCCTCAACCCTTAAACCCTAATCCCTCAACCCCTATACCCTCTTAATCCGTCAACCCTCAATTCTCAA
>CM021101.1:206704346-206721193 GCA_007115665.2 Sequoiadendron giganteum
AAAGGGTCTCCCCATAAAACTTGTAATTTAAGAGGTCATCAAATTCCCAATATAAATCATCATAGGGGGGAGGATGATGAGCCTGCAATGGTGTAATGTTAAGGGGATGAGCTTCCGATCCTCCCGCAACAAGGGCCAAAGAAGAGGGACCTATGAGGTTTATGTCGCTAAACCCTTGTGGGTCCAAGGTCAACAACCTCACAAAGATTGTTGATAAGGTCAAAAATTCATCCACCGAGTTGAACATACAGTTAACAGAAGTTGCATGCTTCACCTCAGCCGATGGAGGAGTTTACACCCAACGTTTGCTACTAGGCTCTCTAAGAGACTCAGTAGTGGTGACAAACTCAGGGGAGCTCTGGGCTGGTTCTATTATTAGGACAGAACAATTCAACTTGGGGCCACCTTTTGGAGAAGATGAGTTCTTCTTACTTCCTCCGTTGTTGGAGGGGACATGCTCTACCTTCTTCTTCATCGGAGGAGGTGAAATCCCCATAGAAGAAACAAGGAGGGTTAAGGGAGAAGAGGAAAGAATGCAGTGGATACAACTGAAGTATTAACCATATCCATGGGTTTTGTGAAAGGTGAGACATCTAGAACAAAAGTCAGGAGAGGTAGCTCCATAGAAGAAGCGATAAACACCTACACCTTTCCAGGCGCATGTACGCTCATAGCGGAAGCTAGAATAGATTCAAGGATGGAAGGAGGGAAAGAACACAACATGAGGTGTTGTCTTCTCTTCCTCCTTCTTTCTGTGAGAAAGCTTGTTCAGCCAGGAGAGCCTTTCACCGACGCTTACACTCTTTGCAAGGCAGTTCCTATGACTCTTCGCACTAGAAGCTAGATTTTGTGAGGGGATGGAAGGATTCTTCTCAGCCATGGGGGTGTACTTCACGGCTATTTCTAGTGGAAGGCCAGACTCCTAAATTAGAGCAAAAGGGGCAGGTTCAAAAATGACAAGAGGAATCGAATCTAGTGCCTTGGCGGCGGGTCTCTTTCCATTCACTATTTTGGGAACATGAATAGTAGGAGGTAGCGAAGGCCAAGACAAAGAGGAATCTCCATAAGGGGCTTTATATCTACCATCCTGAATGGGCCTAGGCTCCATGGCTAAGATAGGAAGCTCAAATGCAGGACGCTTGGCCTTTCCCCAAGTGGGCACTATGGCATTCTCTCTTAAGCATGAGACAAAAGCAGATGACACCGCAATAGGGAGGGAGGAAGCATTGGGCTGAGCAATCAAAAGGGTAAGAAGGAGGATCTCGGGACCACTTCTCTTATTCTCTCCTACATGCCTTGTTGGCGTCGCTGTCAGATTTAAGCAAGCTCTATTCGAAACAACATAAGGTGAAGGAGGGAACTTCACTTTCGGCCTAGCATGCCCTTTCTTATAGTTTTGATATGTATGGTATAAGAGGTCCTTGCTAGGTGGGAGAGGACCAAGAGATGTAGGCCAAAAGTAATGTAAGGTATAGCTGCCATGGGCAACCGATGGTCTATAACTGGTGTCATGGATAACATGTACCGAACCTCCATGAACAAAATTCAAACATTTGTGCCCAACCAAGGGAGCTACGTTCATAGCTACCAGCCAGGGAATACCTAGCTCCACTTTGAAGAGTTCAGACCCTAGGATGATGTCAAACCTAAGGCTTATAGGTTTAGGCCCAATGAGGATTGATAAGACAATACTTCCTATAGGAGGTACAATTTTTTTGTCGTGTGTGCAAATAGTACTCTCCGGTGCATCATACCCATACTTATGCAGGAAGTTAATCAACATGATCTCCTTGATTATGATGTTCACTTGAGATGTCAGATCAATGTGAACACATGCTACAATATTCCCATTTATCCTTGCAGGAATGGAAAGAGGAGATGGATCTCTATTCAAGCCCATCGACAAGTCTTGTGAAGTGAAGGTTATGCTCATACCACTACTTACAGTCTACGTAGGGGGAATAGGTTGATTTAATACAGATACCATCATGCACACTATTAGTACTTCTATAGAGCCTCCTAAGGTCTATGACATAAGGTAGTCACCCAATTAAGTTTTTGTTACACGATAATTTGGAACCTTCCAACTACGCCTACTAGGGGTCATAGGTTGGGTTGTGATGTGGGATCATCACAACACTCACACCTACCACACTCCTAAGATACAAGGAAAGGAACCTTCAATATTGCAAAATGGAACCAAAATGGTTCATGTCAGGTTCGCCAAAAAATTAAGAGAGGGGGACAAACCACTACAAGGGCCCAAGTCACAAAAGGCCAAGAGTAGAAAGGCTGCCCTAACTTACCTTAGTTTAAAGGATGGTTAGGATAGATGGGATGAGAATGATGAAGAATATGAATTCCTTCTATCACTTTGCAATCTCGAGAACTCGAAAGAGAATAGATGAGTTGGCCTTCAGAGTCAACTCTACACCTCAAGTAGCTCTATGCTTGAGGAAAAAAGCATGGTGCGCTGGTGTCTCACAGGTGCGTTAGCATCTGTATGGCCATAGAACCCAAAATACGAGATTCAAACTCTAAAAGAGAGTCTACCAGCCTAGTTTAGAGGTTTTTGAAGTGATAGAATTAGATTAAGAAGAGTTAAATGTAAATACTAATATGATGAAGGAAGTAAATTATCGCAAGGGTGACGAAGACAAGGGTGAGGAAGACAATTTTGTACAACAATCTTTATGCCAACTTTCTTCAAGCTCTCTCCACTTGCAGACAGAGAAAGGGGGAAGTGTTGGGGTTGTTTAGGGGCCTGCCTTAGTCAGACCCCCGTTTTTGTGTTTCCACCTCCATGGTCAAAAATTTTTGCAATGATATAAATAGAAATAAAGAAACAATAGAAGCCACATAAACACAAAACAATACAAACAATACGTGCTCACTCAACCAAAGGAGATAGAAGAGATAAGAGGAGCTTACCACCTCTATCCAAAGCGCTCAAGGCTTGTGGAGGAGAAGAGTGAGAGGAACTTAAGCCTCTTGTGTCATGGTGTTTTTCCTATGCTTACACTATCAAAGTGATGGAGTAGTGGATAGCTACAATGGAGAGCAAAATTTCTATGACAAAGCTTGTGAGTGCTTGAAAGAGTAGGGGGAAATCTGAAGAGATGAATCCAATATGTTGCAAAAATCCTTGAATGAAAGAGAGAGTGAAGAATATGAAGGAAAGGATGAAACAAATCCATATTTGGGTCAACCAGCCAAAGAGGAGCATTAGTCTTTGACTTCCAATCAAAAGTGTAACATTTATGTAGACTCCAGATGTAGGAATCTGCTAGGGACATTTACGTGTTGTATGAGCATCCCTGACAGAAATTCCTAGACCAACACTCAAAACAAGTGCCTACTGTGATGTGGACAATAGGCTTAAGTGGAATTAAGCCTTTGCCTTAGGTTTTCTAAAGTGTAAGGGGGTAAAAGTGAATTTTTGTTAGGGGTGCTAATTCATGCTTATACAATAACTATGAAGTATTTTAAAAAGGGCTAGTAGCAAGGAATAAAAACCACAAGGATGAGGATTTATTTCATATCTCTCACAAGAAAAAATGTCATTATCATCCAAGCTTATCTTGGCACTGACATTCCCACAAATCAAGATATGTAGAAATATAAGAGAAGGCAATCCATCCCTTTAATTCTTTCCATTATATATAAGATCCATAAATTTCACAAAATCAATGAATATTTTACCTATCAACACTTGAAGTGGAATGGATGTAGAGAGTGGAGAGCAGAGGTAGGAGTTTTTTTCTCAATGTGTATGGAGATTCAAGCAAAGATGGGGATGATGATTCAGATGGAGTTGCGGGTTTCGTCTTTTGCTTCTCCTCAGTTGTGGGATTTGGTTAATGAAACAAAGATAAAATAGGAAGGGTTATTGACTATTCTATCTAGGTCATTCAACATTTTCCTAGGATCCCAAATTGGATTTACCATCAACCTTACAAGATGAGTCAATTCTCAATTAGAAGGACATAGGAGGGGGTTCTTTTAGTTTTAAAGGGGTTCACCACCAAGAAAATGCTTGAAAAAGACACTTTAACATTCAACTCACAAAACCTTGCAATGTAAGCCAAATAATTAATGCACATGATGAAATTAAGCTACACCAAGTTAGGTTATGTGTACTTGGGAATTCTAGAGATGTTGTGAGGATTTTAGAAATGAAAAAATGTCAAAAATTGTTATGGAGGACTAAGACGCCCTAGGTGGCATATTAGTATCGTTGTTGTTTTTTAGGGAAAATATGGAATCTTTGGATGTCAAAACCGGATCTGAAAGAATCTCTGAAAAATATGCCTGGGAGGACTAAGATGCCCAAGGTGGCGTATTAGTCCCGTTCTAAATTTGTGAAAACTTTGAATTTGATCCTGAGCTCCAAGGTCAGCACTTGCTTCTCCCTAGATCCGAGGTCCTAAAACTTATGGATCTAGCCTATAGGTGAGTTTTCATGAAGATGACAACTTTGGCAATGCAACTTTACAACTTTTACAACTTTTCACTCCAAATGATCTTCAAGACTTCAACCTAAACCTGCAATCACAAACATGCAAGATTGGAAAAACTCATTGACTATTAGTGAATGGGGTTTGCCTTTGTCAAATCCCTTCTAGGTAATTAAACCAAATCATGAAATGAATGAAATGTGGCATGAAACATGAAATAGGTAAATGATATCACCTTGGATAATGTCTTGTGAAGAAAATTTACAATCTACCATGTAGTGGCCATGAAGAATGTAGATATTGGATCCTTGGATTTGATGTCAAGAATGGTTGTAAATAGATCTTCAATGCTACATCCACAATCTTGGCTCAACAACATGAATAGATGCACTAAACCCTTGACATGATGCTTGAATCTTGATGATGGCTACAAATGCTTGATGAATTTCTCTTGAATGCTTTTGTACACTCAATTTTGCTAGAATAGATCCTCTCACAACTGGCTTAGATGAAAATGAGTCAGGAAACCTTGTGTTTATACTTATTCATAATTGATATCTTGAAATTACATCACACCAAGCCAACATATGAATTCATTAATTATTGGAGGCTAAATCTCGCCTGGATTTGAAAGTGGATCCTGAAAATAAGCCAAGGAGGACTAAGACGCCCTAGGTGGCATCGTAGTCCTGATGCTCAAAACTTGGTGAAGAGAATCCAAAAAGGGGCCTTTATAGGTACATTCAAAATTAGGGTCACAAGACCCATGGAGGACAAAGATGCCCTAGGTGGCGATTTAGTCCCAATCCACAAATTAGGGACACAAACAAAAACATTGAATCATCATTTATATTTTGAGATTTTTCTAGATTTTCCATAAAAATATATAGTTTATTAGGCTTGTGGATGCAAAATAGGACCTAATTAAGCCTAAACATGCATAAATAAAGTAAGGCGGGTCTAAACAAGTGTGAAAACATAAGGGTATGCAGTTTACTACACTACAGTTAGTATTGGAGTTTTTTCCAGCTTTGTTGCTCTACTCAACCATTGGATTGGGGTTTTGACTGCTTGGTCCCTGGTTGTAGTTTCGCTCATGGTCTTTGGTGTGCACGTCTTCTTTGTTTGAAAAACTAGACTTTCTCTGCCTTGGTTGTTGGCTGGTGGTTGCCACTAGCGGGCTTGTTGAGGTTTTCATTTTTTTGTAGGTGTGAAGAGCCTCAACAAGAGCTTCATTCATGCTAGGTGTCTTATGATTAGCATTTCTTTGTTGAGTATGTAGGGTTTTGTGATGATTTGCAGATAACATGCTTCTTGCTGCCTTTTTTTCATTCCCTCCCTTTGCAGGGCTAATGGGGTTGTCTGTGGGTGACGGGTGTTTTCTTCAACATATTTTTTCAAATCCTTCTTGGACATTTTCTTGTTGTGGTGGGCTTTGGATTATCACAATCCTTTTGAGATTTTTGGGTTTACTGATGTTGATCCTAGTGTTGCATTGATGGAATTCTTTGCCCCTTCCTACTACCATTGATAGCTTTTGGTGGTGGGTGTTCTTGCTTGCCAGGAGATTCATTCGATTGGAAATTTTTCCTCTTCCTTTTTTGGTCATCGTTTTTTGTTGGTTTGAAGTTTGGATGAAGGTTCTCATGGGGGGCTTGTTTGGGCCCAGTCTATGTGGCCTGGTGATGCCTTCCTTGTTCCTCACTATTCTTTGGGTCTATAAAGTTGGACTTTGGTTCGGTGGTTGCAATGTTTGCTGGCTTGTAGAAGAAAAGTGTTTGTGACATTGGTGACTTCATGGCCCTTGCTTGTAGGTGGAAAAATTGGTTGGTGTTGGGATCTCAGTTCAGCTTCATGCTATGTTGGTGTTCTTGTTTGAGTGGTGCTTCTTATATTTGATTGTCCCTTCATCTTCTCCTTTTGAGGTGGGTTACTCTCCTATTGAGGTGGGGAGGGTTCATTTTGTGGGTTGTGGGAGCTAATTCTATGGGTACTTTGAAGTTTTCTTGGATTGGATTTCTCAATACCTCCTTGGGTACCCCTTTTTTATGCAATTGTTGGGTTGGTGTTGGTTTGATTTTGGTCTTGTTTAGAGCGGTTACTACAAATTGTTTTGTTCCTACTTTTTTCCCTTGGATATGAGCCTCTTTTTTATCTTATCAAGGTGGAGAGTTGTTGGTGGAGTGCTCTTGGTTCTGCCCCTTTGGTTGGGTTTGTTGGGTTTTGGTAGTCATTGGCTTTTGCTAGCTCACTCTAGTCACAAGATTGTTGTCTATTTTGTTGGGTTCTTTGCTGATGCTATCTCTCCTGCTACAAGAATTTTTTATTACTAGCTCTTTGTTCCGGTATAATTCTTATTTTTGGTATGCAATTTTTCTACTTAGGCATGTCTTAGGTGGAAATGGACTCCTTTCTTTCTCCTTGGTTTTTATTGTGATTGTTTCTAGAATTTATAAAATATTGATTGGAGTTTGCAGACTTTTTTCAGTCTGCTAGTTGTTTCAAGCCTTTGGCTTCTACTTTTCTGGAATTTGTTGGCTTTTTTTGGTTCTTTTTTGTCTCAGAAGGTTTGTTTTTAAGTGGAAGTCCTATATTTTTTCAGAGATTCTTTCCCTTTGGCTAGTTTTTTGGCTGAAGGGTTGCATTGGTTTTCCCCTATTTCTATAGGGAGGTGTGTTCGGTCTCGTTTCCTTTTCGTTGTCTTGTTTCTTGTAGCTAGTTTGTGTTTCTTAGTTTCATGCTCCAGTCAAAATCATGGCTTATTGGTTGGTCTTCTAGGCTCACTTTCAGTGAGTCTTTCTTTTTAGTGGTCTCATTTTTTATGAACCACCTATCCTTTGCCTCTATGGATACTTTGGAACGGGTACTAGCCCTTCTAGTTTTAACATAATCAAAACACTTGAAGTGGAATACTTATGTACAAGAGCTATTTGATCAAGGTGATATCAATCTTAGGCAAAGTGTAATCTTATTCTAAAATGAAAATCCACATACTTATTGAATTCAAGATCAAAATTTTACACAATAAACTCAAGTTAGAAACACCACCATTAATGTCAGTAATCCTAATCAAGAGTAAGAATCCTATCACCAAAAATTGACCAAACACAATAGCCAAACTTCTACCAATTTGATAAAACCACCTTTGTCTAGTTTAATTTCCTATCAAATAAAAAAATGGAAAACTTAATAGCTTTGAGCCATCTAAGAGTGGATTTATTTCCTACTTCTAATATAACAAATAACCCACTTCCAATCACATATAGTCATGAGTTATCACGGAAAAATATTATACCTTCATAAAAGAGGCATCCTCAAACCAATCCATATGTATAAAAATAAATTATTTCAAAGAATCAAATATAAATCTCTAGAATAATGATTTAATCCCACAAGAACTAGGGTGACTTGTCCCAACATCAAAATGGGTCTCTCTCACCATCTCTCCAAGATATTTCTACCATCAACCCTTTCATAAGCCCCATCAGCCCCATCATAAATACCTTCATTGACCCCATCAATGATCCTCTCATTGATCATGTCCTTTCCATCATAAGTTTTAACCATCCACCTTCCAAATTTATCACCATAGGTCAATGAAATCACACCCCCTTTTATCTCTTCCATAATGACAAACCTATTACCACCCTTATGGGACTCCAAAAAAATATACCTCTATAAAATCATCAAAATGGAATTAAATTAGAGTTGGATACAGGTATGTGCAGGATCATCATGGAAAAAATAGGCCCTTAAGTGGCGATGGAAATTCAAAAAAATAAGAGTTAGACAGCTCGATGTAAAAATTTGAATAAGTTATCTATATTATTTCAAAATTATGTAAGAATAGAATCTGTAGTAAATTGAATGTACTTTCTAAACTACTAGGTTTATTTTTTATTTTTTGTTTAAATCTATTTGGTGAAAATTTTAAATTTCAATGTAGTAGTACTTAAATTTCAAGGAAAAAATAAGTAGGTGTCCATCTAACCACCCTAACCATAATAAAATGATAATATCTTTTTATAAGAGTTTAGATATAAGTAGAGGATTCATGTCTCGATGTGATGCATAGCTTTTTGTAATTGTTTTCCAAGTAAATAATTAATTATGGATTTTTTATTACAAATTTTAAAAAATATAAAAAATCATATGTCTGACCACCTTAACATGATCAAAACTTCATGAAATTCAATAATTATTTTTTTAATCCTATAGTATGCAAAGCATAAAATGTGATGCATGTTTTAGATTCAAAAAATGTGATACAATTTGAAAGCTATAGATTTTTTTCAATCAACCTATCAATTAGGACTTTAGTCATAATTCAAATATAAAATGAATAATATTTATTTATTAAATTCAAAGTAAAGAATAATTTTTATTGGTGGAAAGCTAAGAATATCGTTTAAAAACCCTTTTCGTTTCATCATTTTTGGGTTAAAAAAATTCATCAGCCACATGGGCCATCATATCTCTTACATATCGCCACTTTTTAGCCCATCATGATCCTGCAAATATCCATACATTTGCATATCTAAAGGAATCCATCCAACTAAATAAAATCCTGGCACCTGAAAAGTCAAAATCCCAAATATTTAAAATGTCATGAGCATAAAAAGTACATCAATAAAATTATTACATACATCTATTTATCATCCATTTGTAATCCAAAAATGCAAAAATCTAAAGTTCATATGGGTCAAAAAAAGTAGTCTTCCAAATTAAATCACCCCAAAGAGAAAAATAATAAATCAAAAGATAGTAATCACTGGTCTACAATCTCAAAGATCCAAACATTGAAAATTCACTTATAGTCCAAAATTGAGAAATCCAAATATCCAACCAATAATCTATCATATTAGAATATAAAATATGTTTCAATTCTAAAATTAGACCTTGTGGATTCTCAATACAAAGTGCAAATTCTAGCATTAAAGAAACCCATAATTTATAATATCTCAAGCCAAAATAAAAAAAATGCAAGAGTATAAAAGCCACCATCATATTTCACATTTTATCCCATCACATAACACAATATTTTGTGCTAATATATTAGCATTAATTCCATCCAATCTTATCGAAATTATTCAGCCATTCATCACCCCATCCTTCTACCAACCCTTTGTACTCATTCTAGTATATTATTACATATACTCCCAACAAGACATCCGTTTCATCTAAGATTAAATATAAACCATACATCCTTCATCCAACCTACTTTCCACTCCATGTTTCATGAAATAACCCTAGGATAATCCAACTTAAAAATAATCATCGAAGCTCACAAATGATATCTAATGATTGCAACACTATTAATATGATCCACATGACATAGCTATTAAAATTTAGATAGTATCATCTTCCCATAGAAGTGTAGTGTCATAAACTATCACCCTTGACAATTTCACACTAGGTTAATCTCCCCCTCATTTGCCTAGAACCAATTGTACATTTCAATGTGCTCATTTTATAATAATGTTCAAAAAATCAAAGGTTGAATTGGTATTAAGGAATTAAAGTATATTTACTGATGCTTAAGGCCCAAAAATAGCTCTACACTAGGACATCAAAAATTGTATATAAATACAAGCCTTTTTCATCATTTGAAAGCCTAAAAACTTTGAGAAGCAATCCTATCATTTTGAGTTAAGCAATTAAGCAATCGAGAGTAGAATTTGCAAAATTATAGTAGCATCATTTGAATCAAGTATCATGTTAGCAATGCATCAAGTTTTCATGTGATTTATTTATGTTTCATGTCCTTTTTTTTTGTGAGTACTATTGGAACTATTAAAATTTGATGATTTTGTGCATACCTTTCATCCCCTCTGAGTCTCCATGTGAGGTTTACCTTTGCCACATTTCCCCATTTTCAAGATGCTTTACCCACATTCTGCCCATATTGCCCCATAGAATCCATTGGCTTGTGCATTTTCCATCTTACTGGACCTATCGACATAGGTTTGTTCTAGTCTCCCTAACCCGTGTTTCATTTTCTAATTGCATGAGTCTATGATTCCTATCAGAAAGACTCATCCGATGTCACGGCGATCACAAGTCTTCTTCATTCTTCATTCAGCATGACTTTCACACTGTTTTGGTGACAAGATGATACACATATTTGAAAAGGCTTTTGTTCTCGATGAAATGTCATAATGATATCTTCTTGTCTTGTCGACTTGCATTTGGAGGATTCTTATCGGTAGGAGAGGTCGTCTTCGGCGAGAGTTTCAAGAAAATCAAGGTGTTTCACCAACAAAGCAAATCGGGATAAGTCTCAACGAATAAAGTGGAGGAAATGGATTCATCGGTGTGAGTTTGAGCTATTGGGATGAGGTCTCGGTGAGAGACCTTCGGTCTCGCCGATAATATACAAAGGGTGCCTTTGTTGGTGTAAGATGAGGGTTGTCTTGGCGAGCACCAACGATCTTGGGTGACTTTCAGTAAAGCAAAGAGCTCTCTACGTGAGGTCTCCCCAATTGTTGGATGTTATAGCGACATTCATGATGAGAACTCATCGGCGGGAGATACATAATATCACAGTGACTCAAGGATGGTTGGGAGCTTTTGGTGGAACACGGGGTGTTCTATTTGATGTCTCCCCGACTGTTGCAAGCTACAGTGAAGCAAACATAAAGGGGCAGGGTGCATTTCAGTGAGAATGCCGATAAGTCGTAGCGACACGAAAGAAATGGGGGGAGCCTTCGGTGAAACATTGTGTAGTCTATGTGAGGTCTCCTCAATGGATGGAAGCTACAATGGCATACTTGGGATATATAGACTTGTCGATGAGAAACGATTTGTGTCACGGGGACTCAGAATGCATTAAGACTTTTCGTATAACTCTATAATCTACATGAGGTCTCTCTGACATTATAAGGTCACAACGACTGTGAATAAAACAAAAATGCATCTTGGTGTAAGGATACTTCTTGACTTCGACATGGCGAACAGTTGGTCATGGTGAATACGAGCACAATGAACATGGATAGGAGAGATTGACGATATAGTTGCCTTCAGCATACCTGCAGGGATATCTCGCCAACTATCTCACTGGTGAATAATAGAAATGTAAATCTTGTGGCCGACATTGTTTGAGCCCAAATTTTGTGCTAGTCCGACATGGATTTTCATTATGATTTATTTTCTAATGCTGGTGTATATATATACACCCTAATTGTAATTGAAGAGGGGAGAGATTTTTAGAGGAGATTTTAGGATAGATAGATACAGTAGATTAGGAATGGGAACAATAGAATAAAGTTCTCATTCTGGAGACTATGTGCATGTTTTAAAATGGTGAATTCAATGGGAATCAGTTGGTGTGGCAGGTTATTTTTGGTATCAATTATCTGTTGAGTTTATTGAAAATTATTGCTGAAGTTGTCTCCAATTTGATTCTTTCTAGTTGTTTAAATTGGCATAACAAGTTTATGTTCAGTTTGTCAATGCACATTTGTTGTATTTGTGTGATTAATTAACTATTTCTCTCAAGTAGAGATTAAATCCTTTTTGTTGATCACAGTAATCAGGGAGATTCATCTAGATTCTTAAAGTAGAGCTTAGTAGTCATAATCCTGCATCGTTTATACAAGTTATGAACAAATCATATGCCTACAATTTAATTTTTTGCCAGAACAAGTTGCCCACTTATGTTTCATTTGACTCCACATACTCAATAAGGCACTGGTCTCTACAATTTCATTATTTGAATTCATTCAGTTTCTTTATATCAGTTAATTAAGCATTTTAGGATTTAGATCAGAAGATTGCTATCAAGTTTGATTTCATTTTGTTCACTATCATCTGCCATTGTGGACAAAGCATTTCAGAAGGATAATCATAAAATAATTTTGCTCAATTCAAAAGGTACACCTACCTGGGTTTAGGAGCACCTAAAGAGCAGAAGGTTGAGTTCTATCGACCTTGTGTGTTCCCCTAAAACGTATCAAGAGATTGGCAACCCCTTGAGGCATTCAGCCTGCATTTTTGAGAGCTAACAAGTACTAACACTTGCATGACTTCAAATTGAGCATCCAATTCTCCTTGAAGGTGCTGAGTAGAATCACTTCAATGCATCAAGTAATACAAATTTGAGTGCTAAGTTGCATCAACTGTAAATTTATAACTAGTTTATCATTTAGCCTATGTTTGACAAAAGATAAGATCTCTTGTACACTGTCATAGCTATTGTGGAAGTAGAAGGACCAAGCAGGGTTTGATTGAGGCAAGCCACTCTATGGCACAGCCCTTTCCCTTCTTTCTTATACATAGGTTTCACATCTAAAGTGAAATTGGAGAGGATTGAAGACCTAATTTCTCATGTGAGCATTTAAGCCTTACAAGTCAAAAAATTAGAGAAAGTCGATTTTACTAGTGGCAAATGAAGTTCCAACACTGAGTCCAAAGGAGGAGATTTTACAGACAAAGAGAAATAGGATATTGAAATCTTATTTTGAGTATCTACTTTTAAATTTTAGGGTGCCTTGTGCCATGTCAAGACATTTGAAACAGATTATATGTGAGGTTCCTTTGTGTGATGTGTCTACACTTTACTTTTCTAAACTTTGTTTCTGATAAAGTTTTTGGTTTCCTAGAAATCATCTCAATTTTTTTTTTTTACATGGTTAACCTAGGTTCATCTTTAGGTAAATAGACAAAGCTATGACACACTTTATAAAGGAAACAACCAACACTAATCTGACTTTTAAACTTGAATCACTAAAAAGTGACATATTTGTTTTGAATTTTGAAATGATGTAAACTAGTAAAATGTGTATTTTTTAGTATATTTTATGTTTTTATTTTTATGAAAAAATTAAAAAAATAAATAAAAATAGTTTTTAATAAATTAATACTATAATTTAGTTACTAAAATGTTGAAAAATGAAGTTACATGAGATGTCAATCTTTTTATAGTAATTTTTTTCTTTCAATTTTTTTGTGTGTATTTATATCTTGAAACATTATTGATTGGATATTTTTTTTTCCAATTTTAATAATATTGTTTTTAAATAAATATTAAACTGTGCATGTATTAAAACATAGTTGTTTCCATTCGACATTAGATTTCATATTAAATATTTATCTAAAATAGGAAATAAATTATTTTATCTTGATATAGATTCTTTTATCTAGTGTATCATATTTAAAAATAACAATAATATTTTTAAGTATTTTTTCTTGGCATGGTAGTCTACCTAATATTTTGTGTTGATAACCTACTTTTAGTAAAAATAGAAAGTAAAATATAAATAATAATTAAACTATATATATATATATATATATATATGAAAACTACACTTATGGATCTTGATCTACAAAGGGGTATTTTTATATATTTTTTTAAAGTATTATTTACATGAGTAGGAGTTATTGAAACTTCAAGTTTTTGTTTTTTTTTTAAATGGTAAATTGGCCTCAAATTGGTGCTACATAGGCATTTAGCCAACAATTTTAGTTGGAAAAGTTGTCGAAATACATAACTTAGCTAGAATAGATATTTAGTTAGAATTATGTAAATTCACTTCAGTTGATAAGTTGGTTGAAAGTGTGACACAACTTGTACTTTTACCCCTTTGCATTATCAAATTGGATCAGTTAACAAATAATTAATCATTTTCCCCAAAAGGACTAAAACTTTGATGCACTATTATGGTTCTTCCATTGAGGCAAGTGCATGTTTGAGACCAATTTTAGGCCTTTCCCATGTGATATTTGGGTAAGTGCACCAAGATGGTTCCCAAAAAGGGGACTTAAGTGGACAACTTTTTCTTGAAATCGGGAAATACTGACCTTGGATGTGAAATTGAGGATACTTAGACTCAAAATTTTGAGATGGAACAAAAAGAAGGATTCAAGTGCTCTGAGTCTACTTTCTAAACTACTAATTTATTTTGAAAATGATTGAGATTAAGGGGTTTAAACGAGGGATGTACACAAATTGGTGTTGTTTTTGTCAGAAAAACATAACATAGCAACTCTTGTATGACCCTCATACGATGAACTTTTTTTTATTATTTTTAAAATTGCAATGGTTAGAAGTTAGCTAATAGTATGTAGTTGATGCATGATTTTTCTGATAGTTTTTTAATGAATATCTGATTTTTTACTAATTTGCGAAGTGGACATATCTTAAAAATAGAATTTTGGCCGTGCTACCCCTACAAATTTTGGAAACTAATTGATTTATTTTTTTTTTAATTTTTTAATTTTGTAGAATGGAGTCTAGTTCCTAAAAATGTAATTTATTTAAAAAATTGATGAACGGTTAATTTATAACGAAAAAAATACCAAACACTGCTTTTTGGCAAAAAAAGACATACGGATAAAATAAATTATCGATGAAAGACTTAACATTTTCAGAAAGTGAAAAAAATTAGATCGTTGGATAGCTAAGAGATAACCCAACATTACCCATGTGCTCGATTTTTTCGATATTGAACCACGTGCAATCATGATGGTGAGCACGAACTCGATTATGAGAAATATGGTGGATTTTTTAAAAACATGTCTCTGGTCATTGGGAATGCCCTCCAGACCTTTGGGTTGGAATTCCAAGGCAATACCAAGCTTAAAGTTCGGTAATTCTCAAAGCAAGATATAACGCGAGCGCACTATAACGTGCGCGTGTTATATCTCAGTTTGACATGTTTTTTGCTTCTACGGGGAACATGTCTACTGGCCCATAATGCAAGCACATTATAATGCGCTCACGTTATGTCTTACTCTATCCTAAATGCTAATATATTAATGTATGTTGATATATTTTTATGTATATGTATGTATGTATGCTTGTATGGATGTAAGATTATATGTACAAATGTATTATGCTTGTATGTATGCATTTATGTATGTGTTTAGATGAAGGGAGAATTTAGAGAGAGTCTAGAGAGATGGAGAGGGGGTCGAAGTGAGAGTTTAAGAGAGAGGGAGTGGGAGAGAAGGGGTTGGATTGAGGGGGACTTAGCTAGGTAGGGTGGGAGGGATAGAGGGAGGGAGAGAGAGAGGGGGGTCAGAGAGAGAATTGATGGAGAGGGAGAGAGAGAGGGGGTGGGAGAGAGAGAATTGAGGGAGAGAGAGAGGGAGAGGGAGAGAGAGAGAGAGAGAGAGAGAGAGAGAGAGAGAGAGAGAAGGTTATGTAGGTAGGGTGCGAAAGGGAGAGACTTGAGAGTGTGAGAGGGAGAGACTTGAGAGGGTGAGGGGGTGAGAGGGAGAGACTTGAGAGATAGGTAGTGAGAGGGAGTGTGAGAGAGAGGGAGTGGGAGAGGGTGGTAGGGATTGATTGAACGAGAGGTACACAGAAAGAGGGAGATGATAGATAGAGACAATTAAAGAGCGTGGGAGGGAGGGAAGGAGGGAGAGGTGAGATGTATAGATAGAGAGAAAGTGATAGGGGTTGAGGGATTAGGATGGAGGACCTATAGGGTTGATGGTTTGAGGGTTGATGGAATAGGTTTGATGGTAGAGGGTATTTGGTTGAGGGTATAGGGTAGAAGGTTTAAGGTTTAAGCGTTTAGGGTTGAATGGTTTGGGGTTAAGGGTTTAGGGTTAAGGGTTTACTTGGTTGAGGGTAGAGGGTTTAGGGTATAGTTTTGAGGGTATATGGTTGAAGGATTAGGTTCAAGGTCCAATGTAAAGGGTAGAGGGTTTAGGGTTTAAGGATTGAGGGTTGAGGGTTGAGAATTGAAGGTTGAGTGTTTAATGTATAGGGTTGAGGGTTGAAGATTGAGGGTTTAAGGTATAAGGTCGAGGGATTAGGGTTGAGGGTCTAATATATAGGGTAGAGAGTATTGGGTTGATGGTAGAGGTTAGAGGGTAGAGGTTAAAGGGTTTAATAGTTTAGGGTTTAAGGGGTTAGGGTTTAAGGGGTTAGGGTTGAGTGTTTAAGGGTTTAAGAGTTGAGGGTTTAAGGCTCAAGAGGGTTGAGGGATTAGGGTAGAGAGTTTATTAAGTGGGTTTGAGGGTTGGGGGATTAGGGTTGAGGGTAGAGGATATAGAATTGGCTATAGAGGGTAGAGGGTTTATGGGTTAGGGTTTAAGGGTTTAGGGTTTAGGGATGAGGGGTTAATAGGTTATAGATTAGAGGTTATAAGAGTTGAGGGATTAGGGTTTAAGGGTTGAGGGTTGAGGGATTCAGAGGGTATAGAGGTTGAGGGATTAAAGTTTAAGGGTTGACAGTTCAAGGTTGAGGGATTAATAGAGTATAGGGGTTGAGGGATTAGGCTTTAATAGTTGAGGGTTGAGGGTTCGAGGATTAAGAGGGTATAGGGGTTGATGGATTAGGGTTTAAGGGTTGAGGGTTTAGGCATTAAGAAGGTATAGGGGTTGAGGGATTAGGGTTTAGGGGTTGAGGGTTCAGGGATTAAGAGGGTATAGTGGTTGAGG
>CM021101.1:206721293-206798959 GCA_007115665.2 Sequoiadendron giganteum
GATCATCCATTGCAAACAATATAGCTCATTTGAGTTATAGACCATGGAAGGTGAAGCTTTGGGTATTCTAGTTAATGGAATACACCTTAAAAAATTCAGTTGATTCAACTTTTACAGTAAATTTGTAAATATGTAAATATATTTCATGCTATATTAGTTTGAGTTTTTCTTAGTGATTTTTTAGAGTAACAACCATAGTAGTGCAAAATTGAAATAAAATGAGGAAGGAGCTAGAATATAGAAGATATATATTGTATTAATCACTGGAAAATTTACATTTTATATACATATTAATCAGCGAGGCCCTTGGCCATGTTTGAAAATACATATATATATAAATTCACTGATACTACGGTAGAGTTTGTCAAGCACAAAAAAATAAAAATGGAGAAAATATGTTTCACACTTCTTCAGACATTGGAAGGACCAGCAATAGCAAAAAGTGGCACTTGGTTAGGAAATACCATCCTCTCAAATTCCTCGTACCATTGCACATCATGGAAGGGTTCAACATTATGCATTCTCAGAGGAAGCAGCAGCCGATGTGAACCTTGTGGTGATGTTCCTCGTGCGTGTTGAGCTCAAATCCACACAAAAAGGGCCTAGTTGGGACAGGTCCTCCTTCCTTGTGCAGTCGATGCAGGTTGTAAACAAATGAAATCCCACGATCAAATTCAACAACTCGCACCACATTCTCCACTCCCTCGAGGTAGTGTTGGTGAAATATCTGCTTCGTTAGTTTCAAAAAATTTGCTTGGAGACACCAATGTCTAGCAAAGAAGCTATGAAGTGAGAACAAATGTTGGTGTTTACTCTGCACTGGTCCTCATACCCTACACAATCGTTACCCAACACCCATTTAATAGCTTTCACATATAACAAGTTTTTTACAACTGTTATGTGTTTTAAATGCCTACACCTAACCTTTCCTAGAAAAGCGACCCGAGTCTTCTTGTAGACTAGTCTAATTGGCATTTACATAATCTACTCCTACTCTAGCCAAATAATAGACTACTAAAGATATACTAGGGCCTAATCACTATGAATTCTGAATGTTATTTTGGATTAGCAAGGTTGCTAAGGTTCATATTTATAGATGGTTGGAGTATGTGCAGAATCATGATGGGCCAAAAAGTGGTGATATCTAAGTGATATGATGGCCCATGTGGTTGACGACTTTTTTTTACCCAAAATTGATGAAATGAAAAGGGTTTCTCAAGGAGATTCTCATCTTTCCACAATATAAATTATGCTTTACTTTCAATTTAATAAATAATTATTATTCATTTTCTATTTGAATTACAAGTAAATTCCTAATTGATAGGCTGATTGAAAAAACTCTATATCTTTCAAATGGTATAACAATTTTTGAATCCAAAACACGAGTCACATTTTATGCTTCACATAATATAGGATTAAAAAAAAGGAATTGAATTTCATGAAGTTTTGACCAAGTTAAGGTGGTCAGACATATGATTTTTTATATTTTTTAAAAGTTGTAATAAAAAATTCATAATTAATTATTTACTTGGAAATTTTTTACAAAAAACATGCATCACATCGAGACGTGAGTCCCATACTTATATCTAAAATATTATAAAATAATATTATCATTTTATTGTGGTTAGGGTGGTCAGACAGACACCTACTCCTTATTTTTTCCCTGAAATTTAAGTACTACTGCATTGAAATTTCAAATTTTCACCAAATAGATATTATTAAGAAAAAAAAAACCTAGTAGTTTAGAAACTAAATTCAATTTGCTACAGATTCTATTCTTACATATTTCTAAAATAATATAGATAACATATTCAAATTTTTACGTTAAGTTGCCTAACTTTGATTTTCTGAATTTTATTGCCACTTAAGGGCCTATTTTTCCATGATGATCCTGCACATACCTGTTGGGGTCCTCTTTAATGAAGCAAGGTATAATTATGTTAGAAGAAAATGGTGTTGAGGAGCTTTGATAGTCGATATTGCAGCGTGTTAAATAATGAAGATAATCACATGTGGTAAGAACTTGCTCAGTCAAGTGACTGAAAGAGGACATGAGGAGGCCAGTTGTTGACATATAGAATGTTGCTTTCCTATTTAAATTAAAGAAAATATTTTAGGATGAAGCCATTGGTTGTTGCACCCGATTATGATCAAGTAATCATTAATTGAAAAGGCTTGTGAAAAGATATGGCAATACTGATTTAGTGCTTTTTCCAAGAAAAATCAGGAGCCATCATATGTAAGGTCATATCTCTTTAATATGTGGAGTCTTTTGGTAGGTTGGGAAACTCTTCACATGCATGAAAAGGTTTAGTGGTACATGGTGTAACTAATGTGAAAAGATAGCACAGTCCCTTGCTAAGCCGATTTTCTCAAAAATCAAAAAGACAGGTTGGAGCACACAGAGATAATTTATTGTGTAAACTTGAAAAAGTGTTTAAGCATCTGAATAATTTGCAAATAAGAGAAGTGTTTTCAAAAGCTAAGTTGTGAATTTTGCAGAAGTCCTTTGAAAATACAAAGAAAATGGTTGAAATTGTAGAGACTTCAACACAGGTCATAGGCACTGAGAGTATTGAAGAATGAAGAATTCTTGCACCATGCATAAATATATATTCGCAAGAGTCTTATGCAACCCCGGGTATCCCAGCAAAGCCATCGTGGCCCTATACAAAGTTGGCAGACCAAAAATTATTAGGCATGGTTTCTCATAGAAACCACGTCTTGATATCAAAATATTGGGACAATGATCAAGATCCTGAATTATCTCAGAACCCCAAGAGCTTAAGGGAAGCTACATGTGAAAAAATGAAGAAAATTTCTGATCCTTTTCATGGACGTTGGTGGAACTATGGCCTTCCCTAGTACATGGTTCTTTTGTTGCATCACTGTCTGAAGATTGTGGTGGCCTATGTGAAATGTTTTGATGGCCAGACAAGAATCATAAGCGGTCAAAATTTTAGGGTAGTAATCTATGCCTAGGCTCTTCAAGATATGCTATACATTCCTTTTAAATCTCTTGAGAATGTTGAAGATTTTGATATTTCTAGAATGCAAAGTTATTGGAGTATGCTTCAGATGGTGCAACAATTGTACAATGCTGAGATGGGTAATTCATCTGGTAATTCTATCCCTCCTAGCTTCCCACTTGATCTGGGTGCTTTTCAAATAGGTTCGGCCTTCGTATTCTCCATGTTGGCATTGGTGTGTGGGTTAGATACAGATAGTGAATTTTTCAACATCTAGATGAGCCTCAACTTTATGCTGAAAAATAATGTTGCGCCTATTAGCTCTCAAAAACGTAGGCTAAATGCCTCAAGGGGTTGCCAATCTCTTGATATGCTTTAGGGCAACAGACAAGGTCAATAGAACTCAACCTTCTACTCTTTAGGTGCTACTAAACCTAGGCAGGTGTACCTTTTGAATTGAGCAAAATTATCTTTTGATTATCCTTCTGAAATGCTTTGTCCGCAATGGTAGATGACAATGAACAAAATGAAATCAAACTTGATAGCAATCTTCTAATCTAAATCCTAAAATGCTTAATTAACTAATATAAAGAAACTAAATAAATTCAAATAATGAAATTGCAGAGACCAGTGCCTTATTGGGTATGCGGAGTCAAATGAAACAGAAGTGGGCAACTTGTTCTGGCATAAAATCGAATTGCAGGCATATGATCTGTTCATAACTTGTATAAACGATGCAGGATTATGACTACTAAGCTATACTTTAATAATCTAGATGAATCTCCTTGATTATTGTGATCAACAAAAAGGATTTAATCTCTACTTGAGAGAACTAGTTAATTAATCACACAAATACAGCAAATGTGCATTGACAAACTGAAGATAAAATTGTTATGCCAATTTAAACAACTAGAAAGAATCAAATTGGAGACAACTTCAGCAATGCTTTTCAATAAACTCAACAAAAAATTGATACCAAAATAACCTACCACACCAGGTGATTCCTATTGAATTCACCATTTTAAAACATGCACATAGTCTCCAGAATGAGAACTTTATTCTATTGTGCCCATTCCTAATCTACTGTATCTATCTATCCTAAAATCTCCTCTCAAAATCTTCGCCTCTTCAATTACAATTGGGGTGTATATATATACACCAGCATTAGAAAATAAGTCATAATGAAAATCCATGTCAGCCTAGCACAAAATTTAGGCTCAAACAATGTCGGCTTGCAACGGTTAATTTAGCAATTACATGTCGGCCACAAGATTTGCATTTCTGTCATTCACTAGTGAGACAGTCAGTGAGATATCCCTGCAGGTATGCCGAAGGCAACTATATTGTCAATCGCTCCTGCCCGTGTTCACTGTGCTTGCATTCACCATGACCAACTATTTGCCATGTCGAAGTCAAAAAGTATCCTTACACCGAGATGCATTTTTGTTTTATTCATAGTCGCTATGACCTTATAATGTCGGAGAGACCTCATGTAGATTATAGAGTTATACCAAAAGCCTTAATGCATTCTGAGTCACTATGACATAAATCATTTCTCACCAGTAAGTCTATCTATCCCAAGTATGTCGCTATAGCTTCCATCTGTGGAGGAGACCTCACATAGACTACACAATGTTTCATCGAAGGCTCCCCCCATTTCTTCTGTGTCGCTGTGACTTATCAACATTCTCACCAAAATGCACCTTGCCCCTTTATGTTCGCTTCACTGTAGCTTGCAACAGTCGGGGAGACATCAAATAGAACACCCCATGTTCCACCGAAAGCTCCCAACCATCCTTGAGTCACTGTGATATTATGTATCTCCCATCGATAAGTGCTCATCATGAATGTCGCTATAACATCCAACAATTGGGAAGACCTCACATAGAGAGCTCTTTGCTTTATCAAAAGTCACCCAAGATCGATCGTGCTCTCCAAGACAACCCCCATCTTACACCAACAAAGGCACCCTTTGTATATTATCGGCGAGATTGAAGGTCTCTCGCCGAGACCTCATCCCAATAGCTCAAACTCACACCGATGAATCCATTCCTCCACTTTATTCGCTAAGACTTATCCCGATTTGCTCTGTCGGTGAAACACCTTGATTTCATTTAAACTCTCACTGAAGACCACCTCTCCTATCAATAAGAATCCTCGAAACGCAAGTCAGCAAGACAAGAAGATATCATTATGGCATTTCATCGAGAACAAAAGCCTTTTCCGATATGTGTATCATCCTATCGCCGAAATAGTGCAAAAGTCATGCCGAATGAAGAATGAAGAAGACCTGTGATCATCATGATATTAGATGAGTCTTGCTGATAGGCAACATAGACTCATGTAAGCAGAAAATGAAACACAGGTCAGGGAGACTAGAACAAACCTATGTTGATAGGTCTAGTAAGATGGAAAATGCACAACCCGATGGATTCTATGGGGCAATATGGGCAGAATTTGGGTAAAGCATCTTGAAAATGGGGAAATGTGGCAAAGGTAAACCTCACATGGAGACTCAGGGGGGGATGAAAGGTATGCACAAAATCATCAAATTTTAATAGTTCCAATAGTGGCTCTATTTGGGGATGAATGATAGTGAGATCATTGCAAGGATCTAGAATCTTTGGGTGAGCAGACCAGACCAAACACAAAATGAGTAGAATGGAAATGGACCAGAAGTATGATGGAATGAATGCAAAATGAATGCAAAATGGAGGTGAAATGGATGCAAAATGAAGGTGAACCACCATCCTAAACTACTATGCATGAAAAAGAATTTTAAAAAGAACAAGTAAGAGTTGTCCATGCACTGGCAACCCTCAATCCTCAGTGTGTTAACTTCTCCTATCTTGAGCTGTTACAATTTGAAACTCAGATCATACTTTCTCCTGTCAAATACCTGGTTTTGTTTTGAGTTCATCAGATTTCTCTTGAAGACATAGATGCAATCTTTCCTGTCACTGAAAGTTTTTAGAGAATCACTATGCTCAGCTTGGCCCAAAATCCATACACCATTCTATAATTTATATTCTTCATTATCAAACAAATCTCTGCAAATATACAAAATGCATACATATTTAATGCAAAATTTTATATTATCTCTCACTGTTATGTATTATGAAACACTCTCCCAGCTGTATTAAGAATTCACAATCAAAGTGCTTCTCTTGAAAGACAAAAAACTCTGCCATATCATTGTTGTCTGAAACAAAAATATCTGAAACCATTTGCACTTCTTTGATACTACCATTTAGATACAACACTAGATCATGACTCATGTCTTCAATATCATGCATATGTGAACCAATAAAATATGGACTTCTATCATCCTTGGTATGCAAACAAATTTCTTTTCCACATGAGTTAGAAATTTTAGAATCACATACCTCATTTTGAATGAACACAGACTTTTGATCAAGACCAAAAGTTTCACTATCACTCCAAGAAATGCATTGAGAGTCATAAAAATATTTACACAAAGATCTTTCACTGTCAAAACAATTGTAAGTTGGACACAAAACCTCAAGATCACCTTCATGAGCACATCCCTGGTATTTAGAAATTAACAAATCTGAAATCTGTTCACTGACAAGTGAACAAGTCTCAACATTTTCATCACTACAGTTATACTCTTCACCTTTGTCATCATCGAGAAGAAATCCAAGACCATCAAAGAATGGGAAATCAGAAACATTATCAGCACAGTCATTTATTCCATCATTTTTCTTGTTTGAAATTATCTCCTCTCTTTCATAAAGTGGGTTTGAAAATTCTTGAAGTTCATTCATGGGGATACCTCCGCAAAATATCATTTGATCTTCATTTAACTCTTCATCATACAATGGGTTTGAAAAAGTTTGGAAATCACTTTCAAATGTACAAACCTCATCATCATCAACTGTATCATCATAATAGGTAGAATAATCCCTTGATTGCAGATCAAAATCCTCTGGTTCATCAGAATCAGAATATTCACTGGATTCTTCACAACATGCACTACTTTCCTTGTCACAATCTGTGATGCAAGAGAAATCTCTTGTACCTTCATTTTCCTCATGCAAGCTATCACATGAATCATCTTGATTTGCACATGTCTTATCTTCTATTGGATGCACCATTTGATCAACTTCTCTATACTCATCAGAAATACAACAATTGGATTCAACATTGATAGTGTTCTCATACCGTATTTTCTGGGACAATGCCCGTACGAAGTTAAAAGAGGAGCCTTCTGCCTCAATCCTTTTCTTTTTCTCTAATGTCTCTCCTTCGTTCTCTTCCTTCTGATCAGGAAAAATTAGTCTCTCTATCTCTTCTTCAGTAAGTCTCTTCATGTTGTATTGAGCAGGTACCTCAACAGAATGTGGCTCTGTATAATCTTCTTCAGAGTCAGAAAGGACCTGCTGTTTAGGCATATGAACATTGTATTTCTGATTTGGAACATCATGCTAATAATCATCATCCTCTGAAGATGAATACCTCTCCACAACATGGTGAAAATTATTTGAAGTCAAATATACTGTGTGATCTTCTCTATTGTTTCCCATCAACATTCCCTCTTCTTGCATTCTCTGGACTACAACATAGTAATCTGGGGAATGTGGCATATTACAAACTCCACAAAAATAATTGTTACTTACCATATAGGTTCCCCTCTTTGTCAATGGATCAGGAGCTTCTTTGTTTCTAGGAAGCCTAGCTGTTATAGGTTTCTAATCCTTCCAGTCTGTATTATAAGGCATGTCATGCAACCTCGACCTTTCATTTCTATAAGTATTCTCTTGTTGGTACTGATAACTGCTACTTTGTTGATGAACCTTAGGATTGTCTCTTTTATCCATTATCCCTCCAGCCCTCCTATTGTTTTCAATTATCTATGCCATCTTCTGAGCTTCAGCTAAGTCTCTTGGGAATTTATTTCTCAATTCATACCCTGCCTTAGGATCAAAAGAATTCAAATAAATACTTAGTGCTATATAATCTAGCAATTTTGATCTAGGAGGTATTTTATTCTGCAACTTATTGAGTCTACGATTAAAATCATAGACTATATCACTTTGGTATTTCTGAATGTGTATTAATTCACAAAGAGAAGCATCTAGTGCACTTAGATTCCCAAATTGCTCGAGGAATTGATCATAAAATCCTTGGAGAGAATCAATAGAGACCGCTGGCAAGCTATTGAACCAATCCCTAGCATCTTCAATAAGTGATATCATGAATAGCCTCATGTGTAAATCTTCATATGGCACACCCAAATCCTGTATGAAAGCATTGAAACTTCTTAGATGCTCTTTAGCAGTGATTGCATCACTCCCTGTAAACTTTGGAACAAGACTTCTCCAGCTTCCATCCATTGGAAAAGGGGATAATTGAATCCCTGACAAATCAAACTGTCTGATCATTGTTGTGTATTGATGAGGGGGGGCATTAGGTGGGTACTGATGCTGGTACATCATATCATAGTGTTGTGTATGATGATATGGCACATACTGCTGACCATGAGGAGCTCTAGCATGACCTCCCCTGAACTGAGATCCTCGTCCATTCATGTTTGAACAGCTACAAAAATTCTTTCAGAGTTGCCACCTACTTTTCCAAAAGTAGGAAAATCATTATTTCTTATGTTTTCCCCAACGAAATCACTCTTTCTGGGACTTCTAAAATTACTACTTTTCCACACTAACTCTATTTGATGGTCTTCAACCGAATTTTTTGATGTATTCCCCAATGGAGTCGCCAATTTGTTAGCTCTCAAAAACACGGGTTGAATGCCTCAAGGGGTTTCCAATCTCTTGATACGCTTTAGGGAAACATACAAGGTTGATAGAACTCAACCTTCCACTCTTTAGGTGCTGCTAAACCCAAGCGGGTGTACCTTTTGAATTGAGCAAAATTATCTTATGATTATCCTTCTGAAATGCTTTGTCCACAATGGTAGATGACAATGAACAAAATGAAATCAAACTTGATAGCAATCTTTTGATCTAAATCCTAAAATTCTTAATTAACTGATATAAAGAAACTGAATGAATTCAAATAATGAAATTGCATAAACTAGTGCCTTATTGGGTATGTGGAGTCAAATAAAATAGAAGTGGGCAACTTGTTCTGCCAAAAAATCAAATTGTAGGCATCTGATCTATTCATAACTTGTATAAACGATGCAATATTATGACTACTAAGCTCTACTTTAATAATCCAGATGAATCTCCTTGATTACTGTGATCAACAAAAAGGATTTAATCTCCACTTGAGAGAATCAGTTAATTAATCACACAAATACAACAAATGTGCATTGACAAACTGAACATAAACTTGTTATGCCAATTTAAACAACCAAAAAGAATCAAATTGGAGACAACTTCAACAATACTTTTCAATAAACTCAATAAATAATTGATACCAAAATAACCTACCACACTAGCTGATTCCCATTGAATTCGCCATTTTAAAACATGCACATAGTCTCCAGAATGAGAACTTTATTCTATTGTGCGCATTCCTAATCTACTGTATCTATCTATCCTAAAATCTCCTCTCAAAATCTCCACCTCTTCAATTACAATTGGGGTGTATATATATACACCAACATTAGAAAATAAATCATAATGAAAATCCATGTTGGCCTAGCACAAAATTTGGGCTCAAACAATGTCGGCTTGCAACGGTTAATTTAGCAAGTACATGTCAGCCACAAGATTTGCATTTCTGTCATTCACTAGTGAGATAGTCGGTGAGATATCCCTGCAGGTATGCTGAAGGCAACTATATTTTCAATCACTCCTGCCCATGTTCACTGTGCTCACATTCACCATGACCAACTATTCGCCATGTCGAAGTCAAGAAGTATCCTTACATCGAGATGCATTTTTGTTTTATTCACAGTCGTTGTGACTTTATAATGTCGGAGAGACCTCACGTAGATTATAGAGTTATACCGAAAGCCTTAATGCATTTTGAGTCACTGTGACACAAATCATTTCTCACCGACAAGTCTATCTATCCCAAGTATGTCACTGTAGCTTCCATCCGTTGAGGAGACCTCACATAGACTACACAATGTTTCTTTGAAGGCTCCCCCCATTTCTTTCGTGTCGCTGTGACTTATTGGAATTCTCACCGAAATGCACCCTTCCCCTTTATGTTCGCTTTACTGTAGCTTGCAACAGTCAAGGAGACATCAAATAGAACACCCCATGTTCCACCGAAAGCTCCCAACCATCCTTGAGTTACTGTGATATTATGTATCTCCCATCGATGAGTGCTCATCATGAATGTCGCTAGAACATCCAACAATTGGGGAGACCTCACGTAGAGAGCTCTTTGCTTTACCGAAAGTCACCCAAGATCATTTGTGCTCACCAAGACAACCCCCATCTTACATCAACAAAGGCACCCTCTGTATATTATTGGTGAGACCTCATCCCAATAGCTCAAACTCACACCGATGAATCCATTCCTCCACTTTAATCACTGAGACTTATCTTGATTTGCTCTATCGGTGAAACACCTTGATTTCGTTGAAACTATCACCAAAGACCACCTCTCCTACCGATAAGAATCCTCCAAATGCAGGTCAGTAAGACAAGAAGATAGCGTTATGACATTTCATCGAGAACAAAAGCCTTTGCCGATATGTGTATCATCCTGTCGCCGAAATAGTGTGAAAGTCATGCTGAATGAAGAATGAAGAAGACTTGTGATCGCCGTGACATCGGATGAGTCTTTCTGATAGGAATCATAGACTCATGCAATTAGAAAATGAAACACGGGTTAGGGAGACTAGAACAAACCTATGTCGATAGGTCCAGTAAGATGGAAAATGCACAAGCCAATGGATTCTATGGGGCAATATGGGCAGAATGTGGGTAAAGCATCTTGAAAATGGGGAAATGTGGCAAAGGTAAACCTCACATGGAGACTCAGAGGGGATGAAAGGTATGCACAAAATCATCAAATTTTAATAGTTCCAATAGTACTCACAAAAAAAAAGGACATGAAACATAAATAAATCACATGAAAACTTGATGCATTGCTAACATGATACTTGATTCAAATGATGCTACTATAATTTTGCAAATTCTACTCTCGATTGCTTAATTGCTTAACTCAAAATGATAGGATTGCTTCTCAAAGTTTTTAGGCTTTCAAATGATGAAAAAGGCTTGTATTTATATACAATTTTTGATGTCCTAGTGTAGAGCTATTTTTGGGCCTTAAGCATCAGTAAATATACTTTAATTCCTTAATACCAATTCAACCTTTGATTTTTTGAACATTATTATAAAATGAGCACATTGAAATGTACAATTGGTTCTAGGCAAATGAGGGGGAGATTAACCTAGTGTGAAATTGTCAAGGGTGATAGTTTATGACACTACACTTCTATGGGAAGATGATACTATCTAAATTTTAATAGCTATGTCATGTGGATCATATTAATAGTGTTGCAATCATTAGATATCATTTGTGAGCTTCGATGATTATTTTTAAGTTGGATTATCCTAGGGTTATTTCATGAAACATGGAGTGGAAAGTAGGTTGGATGAAGGATGTATGGTTTATATTTAATCTTAGATGAAACGGATGTCTTGTTGGGAGTATATGTAATAATATACTAGAATGAGTACAAAGGGTTGGTAGAAGGATGGGGTGATGAATGGCTGAATAATTTCGATAAGATTGGATGGAATTAATGCTAATATATTAGCACAAAATATTGTGTTATGTGATGGGATAAAATGTGAAATATGATGGTGGCTTTTATACTCTTGCATTTTTTTTATTTTGGCTTGAGATATTATAAATTATGGGTTTCTTTAATGCTAGAATTTGCACTTTGTATTGAGAATCCACAAGGTCTAATTTTAGAATTGAAACATATTTTATATTCTAATATGATAGATTATTGGTTGGATATTTGGATTTCTCAATTTTGGACTATAAGTGAATTTTCAATGTTTGGATCTTTGAGATTGTAGACCAGTGATTACTATCTTTTGATTTATTATTTTTCTCTTTGGGGTGATTTAATTTGGAAGACTACTTTTTTTGACCCATATGAACTTTAGATTTTTGCATTTTTGGATTACAAATGGATGATAAATAGATGTATGTAATAATTTTATTGATGTACTTTTTATGCTCATGACATTTTAAATATTTGGGATTTTGACTTTTCAGGTGCCAGGATTTTATTTAGTTGGATGGATTCCTTTAGATATGCAAATGTATGGATATTTGCAGGATCATGATGGGCTAAAAAGTGGCGATATGTAAGAGATATGATGGCCCATGTGGCTGATGAATTTTTTTAACCCAAAAATGATGAAACGAAAAGGGTTTTTAAACGATATTCTTAGCTTTCCACCAATAAAAATTATTCTTTACTTTGAATTTAATAAATAAATATTATTCATTTTATATTTGAATTATGACTAAAGTCCTAATTGATAGGTTGATTGAAAAAAATCTATAGCTTTCAAATTGTATCACATTTTTTGAATCTAAAACATGCATCACATTTTATGCTTTGCATACTATAGGATTAAAAAAATAATTATTGAATTTCATGAAGTTTTGATCATGTTAAGGTGGTCAGACATATGATTTTTTATATTTTTTAAAATTTGTAATAAAAAATCCATAATTAATTATTTACTTGGAAAACAATTACAAAAAGCTATGCATCACATCGAGACATGAATCCTCTACTTATATCTAAACTCTTATAAAAAGATATTATCATTTTATTATGGTTAGGGTGGTTAGATGGACACCTACTTATTTTTTCCTTGAAATTTAAGTACTACTACATTGAAATTTAAAATTTTCACCAAATAGATTTAAACAAAAAATAAAAAATAAACCTAGTAGTTTAGAAAGTACATTCAATTTACTACAGATTCTATTCTTACATAATTTTGAAATAATATAGATAACTTATTCAAATTTTTACATCGAGCTGTCTAACTCTTATTTTTTTGAATTTCCATCGCCACTTAAGGGCCTATTTTTTCCATGATGATCCTGCACATACCTGTATCCAACTCTAATTTAATTCCATTTTGATGATTTTATAGAGGTATATTTTTTTGGAGTCCCATAAGGGTGGTAATAGGTTTGTCATTATGGAAGAGATAAAAGGGGGTGTGATTTCATTGACCTATGGTGATAAATTTGGAAGGTGGATGGTTAAAACTTATGATGGAAAGGACATGATCAATGAGAGGATCATTGATGGGGTCAATGAAGGTATTTATGATGGGGCTGATGGGGCTTATGAAAGGGTTGATGGTAGAAATATCTTGGAGAGATGGTGAGAGAGACCCATTTTGATGTTGGGACAAGTCACCCTAGTTCTTGTGGGATTAAATCATTATTCTAGAGATTTATATTTGATTCTTTGAAATAATTTATTTTTATACATATGGATTGGTTTGAGGATGCCTCTTTTATGAAGGTATAATATTTTTCCGTGATAACTCATGACTATATGTGATTGGAAGTGGGTTATTTGTTATATTAGAAGTAGGAAATAAATCCACTCTTAGATGGCTCAAAGCTATTAAGTTTTCCATTTTTTTATTTGATAGGAAATTAAACTAGACAAAGGTGGTTTTATCAAATTGGTAGAAGTTTGGCTATTGTGTTTGGTCAATTTTTGGTGATAGGATTCTTACTCTTGATTAGGATTACTGACATTAATGGTGGTGTTTCTAACTTGAGTTTATTGTGTAAAATTTTGATCTTGAATTCAATAAGTATGTGGATTTTCATTTTAGAATAAGATTACACTTTGCCTAAGATTGATATCACCTTGATCAAATAGCTCTTGTACATAAGTATTCCACTTCAAGTGTTTTGATTATGTTAAAACTAGAAGGGCTAGTACCCGTTCCAAAGTATCCATAGAGGCAAAGGATAGGTGGTTCATAAAAAATGAGACCACTAAAAAGAAAGACTCACTGAAAGTGAGCCTAGAAGACCAACCAATAAGCCATGATTTTGACTGGAGCATGAAACTAAGAAACACAAACTAGCTACAAGAAACAAGACAACGAAAAGGAAACGAGACCGAACACACCTCCCTATAGAAATAGGGGAAAACCAATGCAACCCTTCAGCCAAAAAACTAGCCAAAGGGAAAGAATCTCTGAAAAAATATAGGACTTCCACTTAAAAACAAACCTTCTGAGACAAAAAAGAACCAAAAAAAGCCAACAAATTCCAGAAAAGTAGAAGCCAAAGGCTTGAAACAACTAGCAGACTGAAAAAAGTCTGCAAACTCCAATCAATATTTTATAAATTCTAGAAACAATCACAATAAAAACCAAGGAGAAAGAAAGGAGTCCATTTCCACCTAAGACATGCCTAAGTAGAAAAATTGCATACCAAAAATAAGAATTATACCGGAACAAAGAGCTAGTAATAAAAAATTCTTGTAGCAGGAGAGATAGCATCAGCAAAGAACCCAACAAAATAGACAACAATCTTGTGACTAGAGTGAGCTAGCAAAAGCCAATGACTACCAAAACCCAACAAACCCAACCAAAGGGGCAGAACCAAGAGCACTCCACCAACAACTCTCCACCTTGATAAGATAAAAAAGAGGCTCATATCCAAGGGAAAAAAGTAGGAACAAAACAATTTGTAGTAACCGCTCTAAACAAGACCAAAATCAAACCAACACCAACCCAACAATTGCATAAAAAAGGGGTACCCAAGGAGGTATTGAGAAATCCAATCCAAGAAAACTTCAAAGTACCCATAGAATTAGCTCCCACAACCCACAAAATGAACCCTCCCCACCTCAATAGGAGAGTAACCCACCTCAAAAGGAGAAGATGAAGGGACAATCAAATATAAGAAGCACCACTCAAACAAGAACACCAACATAGCATGAAGCTGAACTGAGATCCCAACACCAACCAATTTTTCCACCTACAAGCAAGGGCCATGAAGTCACCAATGTCACAAACACTTTTCTTCTACAAGCCAGCAAACATTGCAACCACCGAACCAAAGTCCAACTTTATAGACCCAAAGAATAGTGAGGAACAAGGAAGGCATCACCAGGCCACATAGACTGGGCCCAAACAAGCCCCCCATGAGAACCTTCATCCAAACTTCAAACCAACAAAAAACGATGACCAAAAAAGGAAGAGGAAAAATTTCCAATCGAATGAATCTCCTGGCAAGCAAGAACACCCACCACCAAAAGCTATCAATGGTAGTAGGAAGGGGCAAAGAATTCCATCAATGCAACACTAGGATCAACATCAGTAAACCCAAAAATCTCAAAAGGATTGTGATAATCCAAAGCCCACCACAACAAGAAAATGTCCAAGAAGGATTTGAAAAAATATGTTGAAGAAAACACCCGTCACCCACAGACAACCCCATTAGCCCTGCAAAGGGAGGGAATGAAAAAAAGGCAGCAAGAAGCATGTTATCTGCAAATCATCACAAAACCCTACATACTCAACAAAGAAATGCTAATCATAAGACACCTAGCATGAATGAAGCTCTTGTTGAGGCTCTTCACACCTACAAAAAAATGAAAACCTCAACAAGCCCGCTAGTGGCAACCACCAGCCAACAACCAAGGCAGAGAAAGTCTAGTTTTTCAAACAAAGAAGACGTGCACACCAAAGACCATGAGCGAAACTACAACCAGGGACCAAGCAGTCAAAACCCCAATCCAATGGTTGAGTAGAGCAACAAAGCTGGAAAAAACTCCAATACTAACTGTAGTGTAGTAAACTGCATACCCTTATGTTTTCACACTTGTTTAGACCCGCCTTACTTTATTTATGCATGTTTAGGCTTAATTAGGTCCTATTTTGCATCCACAAGCCTAATAAACTATATATTTTTATGGAAAATCTAGAAAAATCTCAAAATATAAATGATGATTCAATGTTTTTGTTTGTGTCCCTAATTTGTGGATTGGGACTAAATCGCCACCTAGGGCATCTTTGTCCTCCATGGGTCTTGTGACCCTAATTTTGAATGTACCTATAAAGGCCCCTTTTTGGATTCTCTTCACCAAGTTTTGAGCATCAGGACTACGATGCCACCTAGGGCGTCTTAGTCCTCCTTGGCTTATTTTCAGGATCCACTTTCAAATCCAGGCGAGATTTAGCCTCCAATAATTAATGAATTCATATGTTGGCTTGGTGTGATGTAATTTCAAGATATCAATTATGAATAAGTATAAACACAAGGTTTCCTGACTCATTTTCATCTAAGCCAGTTGTGAGAGGATCTATTCTAGCAAAATTGAGTGTACAAAAGCATTCAAGAGAAATTCATCAAGCATTTGTAGCCATCATCAAGATTCAAGCATCATGTCAAGGGTTTAGTGCATCTATTCATGTTGTTGAGCCAAGATTGTGGATGTAGCATTGAAGATCTATTTACAACCATTCTTGACATCAAATCCAAGGATCCAATATCTACATTCTTCATGGCCACTACATGGTAGATTGTAAATTTTCTTCACAAGACATTATCCAAGGTGATATCATTTACCTATTTCATGTTTCATGCCACATTTCATTCATTTCATGATTTGGTTTAATTACCTAGAAGGGATTTGACAAAGGCAAACCCCATTCACTAATAGTCAATGAGTTTTTCCAATCTTGCATGTTTGTGATTGCAGGTTTAGGTTGAAGTCTTGAAGATCATTTGGAGTGAAAAGTTGTAAAAGTTGTAAAGTTGCATTGCCAAAGTTGTCATCTTCATGAAAACTCACCTATAGGCTAGATCCATAAGTTTTAGGACCTCGGATCTAGGGAGAAGCAAGTGCTGACCTTGGAGCTCAGGATCAAATTCAAAGTTTTCACAAATTTAGAACGGGACTAATACGCCACCTTGGGCATCTTAGTCCTCCCAGGCATATTTTTCAGAGATTCTTTCAGATCCGGTTTTGACATCCAAAGATTCCATATTTTCCCTAAAAAACAACAACGATACTAATATGCCACCTAGGGCGTCTTAGTCCTCCATAACAATTTTTGACATTTTTTCATTTCTAAAATCCTCACAACATCTCTAGAATTCCCAAGTACACATAACCTAACTTGGTGTAGCTTAATTTCATCATGTGCATTAATTATTTGGCTTACATTGCAAGGTTTTGTGAGTTGAATGTTAAAGTGTCTTTTTCAAGCATTTTCTTGGTGGTGAACCCCTTTAAAACTAAAAGAACCCCCTCCTATGTCCTTCTAATTGAGAATTGACTCATCTTGTAAGGTTGATGGTAAATCCAATTTGGGATCCTAGGAAAATGTTGAATGACCTAGATAGAATAGTCAATAACCCTTCCTATTTTATCTTTGTTTCATTAACCAAATCCCACAACTGAGGAGAAGCAAAAGACGAAACCCGCAACTCCATCTGAATCATCATCCCCATCTTTGCTTGAATCTCCATACACATTGAGAAAAAAACTCCTACCTCTGCTCTCCACTCTCTACATCCATTCCACTTCAAGTGTTGATAGGTAAAATATTCATTGATTTTGTGAAATTTATGGATCTTATATATAATGGAAAGAATTAAAGGGATGGATTGCCTTCTCTTATATTTCTACATATCTTGATTTGTGGGAATGTCAGTGCCAAGATAAGCTTGGATGATAATGACATTTTTTCTTGTGAGAGATATGAAATAAATCCTCATCCTTGTGGTTTTTATTCCTTGCTACTAGCCCTTTTTAAAATACTTCATAGTTATTGTATAAGCATGAATTAGCACCCCTAACAAAAATTCACTTTTACCCCCTTACACTTTAGAAAACCTAAGGCAAAGGCTTAATTCCACTTAAGCCTATTGTCCACATCACAGTAGGCACTTGTTTTGAGTGTTGGTCTAGGAATTTCTGTCAGGGATGCTCATACAACACGTAAATGTCCCTAGCAGATTCCTACATCTGGAGTCTACATAAATGTTACACTTTTGATTGGAAGTCAAAGACTAATGCTCCTCTTTGGCTGGTTGACCCAAATATGGATTTGTTTCATCCTTTCCTTCATATTCTTCACTCTCTCTTTCATTCAAGGATTTTTGCAACATATTGGATTCATCTCTTCAGATTTCCCCCTACTCTTTCAAGCACTCACAAGCTTTGTCATAGAAATTTTGCTCTCCATTGTAGCTATCCACTACTCCATCACTTTGATAGTGTAAGCATAGGAAAAACACCATGACACAAGAGGCTTAAGTTCCTCTCACTCTTCTCCTCCACAAGCCTTGAGCGCTTTGGATAGAGGTGGTAAGCTCCTCTTATCTCTTCTATCTCCTTTGGTTGAGTGAGCACGTATTGTTTGTATTGTTTTGTGTTTATGTGGCTTCTATTGTTTCTTTATTTCTATTTATATCATTGCAAAAATTTTTGACCATGGAGGTGGAAACACAAAAACGGGGGTCTGACTAAGGCAGGCCCCTAAACAACCCCAACACTTCCCCCTTTCTCTGTCTGCAAGTGGAGAGAGCTTGAAGAAAGTTGGCATAAAGATTGTTGTACAAAATTGTCTTCCTCACCCTTGTCTTCGTCACCCTTGCGATAATTTACTTCCTTCATCATATTAGTATTTACATTTAACTCTTCTTAATCTAATTCTATCACTTCAAAAACCTCTAAACTAGGCTGGTAGACTCTCTTTTAGAGTTTGAATCTCGTATTTTGGGTTCTATGGCCATACAGATGCTAACGCACCTGTGAGACACCAGCGCACCATGCTTTTTTCCTCAAGCATAGAGCTACTTGAGGTGTAGAGTTGACTCTGAAGGCCAACTCATCTATTCTCTTTCGAGTTCTCGAGATTGCAAAGTGATAGAAGGAATTCATATTCTTCATCATTCTCATCCCATCTATCCTAACCATCCTTTAAACTAAGGTAAGTTAGGGCAGCCTTTCTACTCTTGGCCTTTTGTGACTTGGGCCCTTGTAGTGGTTTGTCCCCCTCTCTTAATTTTTTGGCGAACCTGACATGAACCATTTTGGTTCCATTTTGCAATATTGAAGGTTCCTTTCCTTGTATCTTAGGAGTGTGGTAGGTGTGAGTGTTGTGATGATCCCACATCACAACCCAACCTATGACCCCTAGTAGGCGTAGTTGGAAGGTTCCAAATTATCGTGTAACAAAAACTTAATTGGGTGACTACCTTATGTCATAGACCTTAGGAGGCTCTATAGAAGTACTAATAGTGTGCATGATGGTATCTGTATTAAATCAACCTATTCCCCCTACGTAGACTGTAAGTAGTGGTATGAGCATAACCTTCACTTCACAAGACTTGTCGATGGGCTTGAATAGAGATCCATCTCCTCTTTCCATTCCTGCAAGGATAAATGGGAATATTGTAGCATGTGTTCACATTGATCTGACATCTCAAGTGAACATCATAATCAAGGAGATCATGTTGATTAACTTCCTGCATAAGTATGGGTATGATGCACCGGAGAGTACTATTTGCACACACGACAAAAAAATTGTACCTCCTATAGGAAGTATTGTCTTATCAATCCTCATTGGGCCTAAACCTATAAGCCTTAGGTTTGACATCATCCTAGGGTCTGAACTCTTCAAAGTGGAGCTAGGTATTCCCTGGCTGGTAGCTATGAACGTAGCTCCCTTGGTTGGGCACAAATGTTTGAATTTTGTTCATGGAGGTTCGGTACATGTTATCCATGACACCAGTTATAGACCATCGGTTGCCCATGGCAGCTATACCTTACATTACTTTTGGCCTACATCTCTTGGTCCTCTCCCACCTAGCAAGGACCTCTTATACCATACATATCAAAACTATAAGAAAGGGCATGCTAGGCCGAAAGTGAAGTTCCCTCCTTCACCTTATGTTGTTTCGAATAGAGCTTGCTTAAATCTGACAGCGACGCCAACAAGGCATGTAGGAGAGAATAAGAGAAGTGGTCCCGAGATCCTCCTTCTTACCCTTTTGATTGCTCAGCCCAATGCTTCCTCCCTCCCTATTGCGGTGTCATCTGCTTTTGTCTCATGCTTAAGAGAGAATGCCATAGTGCCCACTTGGGGAAAGGCCAAGCGTCCTGCATTTGAGCTTCCTATCTTAGCCATGGAGCCTAGGCCCATTCAGGATGGTAGATATAAAGCCCCTTATGGAGATTCCTCTTTGTCTTGGCCTTCGCTACCTCCTACTATTCATGTTCCCAAAATAGTGAATGGAAAGAGACCCGCCGCCAAGGCACTAGATTCGATTCCTCTTGTCATTTTTGAACCTGCCCCTTTTGCTCTAATTTAGGAGTCTGGCCTTCCACTAGAAATAGCCGTGAAGTACACCCCCATGGCTGAGAAGAATCCTTCCATCCCCTCACAAAATCTAGCTTCTAGTGCGAAGAGTCATAGGAACTGCCTTGCAAAGAGTGTAAGCGTCGGTGAAAGGCTCTCCTGGCTGAACAAGCTTTCTCACAGAAAGAAGGAGGAAGAGAAGACAACACCTCATGTTGTGTTCTTTCCCTCCTTCCATCCTTGAATCTATTCTAGCTTCCGCTATGAGCGTACATGCGCCTGGAAAGGTGTAGGTGTTTATCGCTTCTTCTATGGAGCTACCTCTCCTGACTTTTGTTCTAGATGTCTCACCTTTCACAAAACCCATGGATATGGTTAATACTTCAGTTGTATCCACTGCATTCTTTCCTCTTCTCCCTTAACCCTCCTTGTTTCTTCTATGGGGATTTCACCTCCTCCGATGAAGAAGAAGGTAGAGCATGTCCCCTCCAACAACGGAGGAAGTAAGAAGAACTCATCTTCTCCAAAAGGTGGCCCCAAGTTGAATTGTTCTGTCCTAATAATAGAACCAGCCCAGAGCTCCCCTGAGTTTGTCACCACTACTGAGTCTCTTAGAGAGCCTAGTAGCAAACGTTGGGTGTAAACTCCTCCATCGGCTGAGGTGAAGCATGCAACTTCTGTTAACTGTATGTTCAACTCGGTGGATGAATTTTTGACCTTATCAACAATCTTTGTGAGGTTGTTGACCTTGGACCCACAAGGGTTTAGCGACATAAACCTCATAGGTCCCTCTTCTTTGGCCCTTGTTGCGGGAGGATCGGAAGCTCATCCCCTTAACATTACACCATTGCAGGCTCATCATCCTCCCCCCTATGATGATTTATATTGGGAATTTGATGACCTCTTAAATTACAAGTTTTATGGGGAGACCCTTTTCTTAATCTTTAGATTAGATCCATGTAAGTGTTGCGATGTATTCCCCTATAATCATGCTATTTGTGCCCATATGAACCTCATCACCCCTGTTGGTGCTTGGATATAGGTGTGGTGTTTGTGTTGTAAACCTTCTTCTATATGTATCTCTATCCTTCCATGTATGTGATTCACTTTCAGTAAATTGGGGATGATGCACAGCATCGAGAGCATTTAGGCCTCCTTCCATGTTGACCCAATTTTCTATTTTTACTTTGTATTTTGTGCATTCTTCTTGACCTGGTTGGGGATTGATGATCTTTCGCCTTTTTCCATGGTTACCTAATATATATGAATAAAGACAAATCTGACCCCATGAAACCAAATTCCCCGATACTCCTAATGTGTGATCAACTTTCTATTTCTTTTCTCTTTATCTTTCTCTCATCTTTTCTTGGGTTGTCCCTTTCACATGTGACACCGCCTCTTCTACATCACTTGGTCTTTAGAAAATGCATTCATTGCCAAAAAAATATTATCTTGAAGATCCTTCATACACCTCTTTGTTATAATTGCATTATCAACTTGAAACCCTAGCGGAGCATGTTTCCTTCATCATGGGTTCGTAAAGAAAGGAATTGGAAACCCTCCTTTGCAGTGGGAATAGTCTTAGTCTTCCCCTTGCATGGTGCATTTCCCTCCTTTCGAATTCCTTGATGAAGTAAAAATCTTTCAAAAGGATTCCTTGGTGATGAATCGATTCAAGAAGAAGGACGGTAGCTTTTGAATGGTGTGTCTCTTGAGTGGACCCCTCTTTTTCATGTCGGGTTTCCAAGGGACCCCTTCAAAAACTCTTAATAATTTCTATGGAATCTAGCTTGGGGGCAGCCCGACTAGACTGTTTTCACACCTTGACGTCTAGTCTGGGGCCAGCTTGAATAGACAGTCCTCACATTTTTACATCTAGCTTGTGGGTAGCCCAACTAGACTTCATTTTTCAAGCAGTGCGTCCCTGGAGTGGACCCTCCTTCCTTTTAAATGGTTCCCGAGGGACCCCTCTTAAATTCCTACAACTTAATGATGGTCTATGCGACTGTTCGTTCACTGGCCTGGGCGGCCACTTCTTTATATATTCTATGTGTAGGTATACATGCCACTCTCTTAGACATTGTAGAGTCTCCTTCATGTGATTTTTTTGTGAGGATACCTCCCTATTAGGTCTGTGGGTCTATAAGGCACTTTCTTGGTTTCCTTCATGTGAGAGTTCTTGGAGGATACCTTCCTTGTAGGTCTGCAAGTCTGTAAGGTTCTCTTCTTGTTTTCCTTCATGTGAGAGCTCTTGGAGGATAGCTTCCTTGCAGGTCTGTAAGGTGCTCTTCTTGGTTTCCATCATATGAGAGTTCTTGAGGGATACCTTCCATGCACGTTTGCAGGTCTATAAGGAGCTCTTCTTGGTTTCCTTCCTATGAGAGTTCTTGAAGGATACCTCCCTTGCAAGACCACAAGCCTATGAGACGCTTTCATGCTTCACCTTTGTAGTTCTGTGAAATTGTGAATTCCTTTCCTGCACTTTCGATTTCACCACACCGTGCTCTGCTTCCTCGTTGGTTCAGGTATACATCTCCTGCTTTGTTACTTCTTTACCACTCTACTTTATCAAAGCACTCATCAATACTCATGCTCGTTAAAGTGGGGGAAAAATGTATAAGCATGAATTTGCACCCCTAACACAAATTTTGTTTTACCCCCTTACACTTTAGAAAACCTAAGGTGGAGGCTTAATTTCTCTTAAGCCCGTTGTCCACATCACACTTGGCACCTATTTTTAGTGTTGGTGCGGGCATTTCTATCAAGGACACCTGTACGGCGCACAGATTTCCACATGGTGTGCTTATGTCCCTAGCAGATTCCTGCGGCTAGAGTCACTGAAACGTTAGACTTTTGATTGGAAGTCGAAGTGTAATGCTCCTCTTTGGCTAGTCGAACCGAATATGGCCATTTTTCATCCTTTCCTTCATATTCGTCACTCTCTCATTCATTCAGGGAGTTTTGCAAGATATTGGATTCATCTCTTCATATTTTTTCCCCACTCTTTCAAGCACTCACAAGCTTTGTATTAGAAATTTTTCACTTCATTGCAGCTATCCATTACTCCATCACTTCGATAGTGCGAGCATTGGACAAACACCATGACAAAAGAGGCTTGAGTTCCTCTCACTCTTCTCCTCCACAAGACTTGAGCACTTTGGACAGAGGTGGTAAGATCCTCTTATCTCTTCTATCTCTTTTAGTTGAGTAAGCACGTACGGTTTGCAGTGTTTTGTGTTTACGTAGCTTCTATTCTTATTTATCTCTATTTCTATTGTTGCAAACTTGGCTTTCCATGGAGGTGGAAACACCAAAATGGGGGTCTGGTCAAGGCCCTAAACAACCCCAACACTTCCCCCATTTTCTATGTGTAGGTGGAGAGAGCTTGAAGCAAGCTGGCGTGAAGACTATTGTACAAAATCATCTTTGTTACCCTTGCGATAATTTAATTTCTATATCATATCAGTATTTACATTTCACTCTTCGTAATCTCATTCTGTCACTTCAAAAACCTCTAAACTAGGTTCTTGGTCTCTCTTTTGGAATCTGAATCTCATTTTTTTGGTCCTCTAGTTGTACACATGCCAGTGCAGCTGTGAGATGTTAGCGCATCAGGCTATCATCCCAGAACTGTGCTTCTATCCTCAGATAGAGAGCTACTTGAGACACATAGTTGATTCTAAATTTCAACACGTCTAGTCTCTTTCCAGTTCTCGAGATTGCAGAGTGATCAAAAGACTTCATAGTATTCATCATTCTCATCCCTTCTATCATAACCATCGTTTAAATTGAGGTAAGTTAGGACATCCTTTCTTCTCTTGGCCTTTCATGACCTAGGGCCTTGCAGTGGTTGGTCTCCCTCTCTTATAGTTATGTTATTATTGGATTGATCAATTTGATTGGTTTTATTGGGTTTATTGATTTGATCAAATTTATTAGATTAAATTACTTAAGATTTGGAATTTTGGGTGATATAAGATTTATGCAAGGGAATATGGATGACACTTGTTCATTTGAGGTATGAAATTGGTTAGGAATATATTGATTTTGGATTTTTTTTATGCATAAAGGGCCCTTGTGTGCTATAATTTTCTCTCCTTGATAAATTAATTCATGGACCCATTGGATTAGAATATTAATTTTTTAGTGAATTTGGTTTTATTGAGGTAGATAGATTAGGATTAAGATTACTAGGGATGGACATAGGTTATAATATTATAGGGTTTGTATGGATGGTTGTATTACTTGATGGACTAGGATTAAATAATGATAAGGGATAATTTGATTGATTATGATCAATATGAATAAAGGTATTAAGATTAGTATCTTTGGATAATAGATCATGATTTGTTGGAATTGATGGATGGTTGGAAAATTAGGATCAAAAGGGGATGAATAATTGTGATTATTGTAGATATAGGTGGTGAGTTTAATAGATGTGAGATTATTTATTTAGTAAAATATGGATAGATGGAGGAGTTGAGTGTTCAAGATCTATAGGATTTGATGGATTGTTTAATATATTTATATATGGATTATCATGAATAAGTGGAGGCTTCAATGGTCTAAAACTAAGGTTGGTATGGATGGATGGATGGATGATCTAATGGTGTAGGATTTATAAGGATGGATGGATGACAAGATGGGCTAGGATTAGGATTTAGAGATGTTGATGGATTTATATTATAAGACTAATTTGGATGGATGGAATAGAATTAGGATTAATAAGTTTACGAATACAATATTTCATGGTTTAGGATTGAGATTTGTAGGAAAGAGGTTCTTACGGTATGATGAATTTTATAGATGAGGATTATCTATATATATTTCTTTATTTGGGAGGGCTCCCCTACCTATCTATGTAAGGTGATAGTTTGGGGGAACCTTAGATCCAGTTATTATAAGGTACATAGTCATGATATCCTTCTTTTTCATTAGGATATAATCTATTAAATCATATTCTTTGTTATAGGGATGACGAATGAATATTTCAATTAGGTAGATGTAATAGCTTGTGAAGAGATATTATTAGGATGAAGGTTCTTGATTACAAATATTCTTGGTTAATTAGAGCTTATGGGAAGATTTCCTGGGATATTATTGTCTAAGGGATCATTTATATAATAATATTCATACAAAATATTATTCTCATTTTAGTATTCATCTTGATCTACAAAGCTTTCATCATCATCAATTTAAAAATTAGTATATTCATTTGGTTGGATTTTCAAATATTTTGATTCATGTTATCAATTGGATTTAGCACCAAAATGAAGACAAACAAGACACAAGAATATCTTATTTAAGTAATTAAGATTAATCGATACTACAAGACCATAAATATACTTCAATCCAAATGTAGATATATAAGCTCAAAGAATCAACTACAAACTTGCTTTTTTTTTTTTTGGTTGGTTGGTGTTTTGGGCCTACTATTCAATTTCTAAAAGTATGGTATGAGTAACTCCCTAAGTCTAACCACTTACTACTGCAGATGTTCCCCTCTGCATTTGGCTTTTCCATTTTAGTGGGCTTCTCATGCGGAAAGCAGGATAAGAGTTGGCATCCAAACATTCCAAAAGGGCTGCATTATGATACTCAGTCAATTTACTTGTTTGAATTACATAATGCCATGAGAATATTGGCAAATCATTCCCCACGCCGATCTATTATAATACTGGTTTACCCTGTCTTTGACACAGTTTCCTTGGCGTCTTTGAATTAAAGTTGATAACAGCTATAATTAATTAATCCTACTCTTTGTGTCCTGTCATTTCATTTCATTATCACAGTTTGTCCACACATTAGCGGCATTTCAGACTTAACAAATAATCTAACACTATTGCCGCCTAACAAATTTAGATTTTTTCTTTGTTTTTTCCTGAGATTCTATCATGTGATTTGATTTGTAGCATCAAACCTCACTTAATTTATTTCAGAGTTTGGATTATTTTATCAATCATTTGATATGAAAAGTACGCCACCTAAAGTAGAAGAGCACAAAACATATACCAATTTTCACGAATAATAAAACATCATGTAGTGCCCAAACACATGACATTTAGGCAAGGTAATATTTTAAGTGGGAGGTTAATTGTTTGTCTTTCTTAAGGTGACATAAATTTAATGAAGAAAACAAAGAACTGGCCAGAAAACATTATAATCCACTTTAATGGGTGGGCTATTGGGAATAAATTGAGTATTAATCAAGATCTTTATGTCGCCTCATTTCATTTCATTTCATTATGATTGGGAGTTGTTGCATTTACCAACATTCTAACTTTATTTCATGCTTTCCTTCACATGGCACACCAGAAAAGCTATGGAGGTGTTTTAGCCACGGTTGCCTTTCTTTTAATGACAACTACATTATTAATACCTAGCATTTCTTTTGCATTTCCTAGATGAGCCTCACGTTTATAATTTGTTTCATGGCCAATGTATCTAGACTTTATTTAATTTACTTTAAAATCCAAAATTTTAAGATGCAACCTAATGTATTTTATATTGAGCTAATAATTTATTTTTATTTTTTTGGGTAATCGCTTTTGATTGGATCTTTGAACCAGTGAGGCCACAATTTATGGGGTACCTCATCCCCATGTTTTTATGGTATCAACACCAGTCCATTCTCCTTCGGACCTTCAACCTTCCTCCCGTCTCGCCGCTTCCTCCTCAGACCTCTCGTCCACCTTCCGTCGCATTACTTTCCTCCTCGGGCCTCCCTTTCTCCGTCTCCCCAACTTCTTTCCTTCCTCCTTTCTTCTTCCTCCATCTTCTCTGCTTCCTCCTCAAGCCTCCCTTCCTTCCTCCCGTCACACCTGCAGTCTTCCACCTCCTTTTTACTGCACCAAGTTGAATAATTCAATATATAAAATCACTTTCATATGGTTTAAAAAATTCAAAAATATTGATTATTAAGAAAGAAAAAAAGATGGTCATTGAGAATGCACATTTTTTAGTGTTTGATGTTACACCACAAATAAAAGCATTACACTCTTAAATCTACAACTATTACTCATCATTGTCTTGTATGTCAATATATATATATTTTTTCATTTTAGTGCATTTTTTTGGAGAAGTAATACTTTTCTACTCTAATATATGATATATATTTAATTAGTAATTAAATAATGCATATCATATAAAAATGATGAGTTTAATAAATTTTAAAATGAATATAATATATATGTTTTATTCATTTTTTATTTGTTTTGATATTTTTAATATTGGTTTATTATTTTTTTACAACTAATAATTAGAGAACTTTGATCTAATTTAGATTTAAGATTATGTAATAAATCTCTCTTTATTATTGTTTTGCTATGGATTAGGTCATGTCATGTGGTCTACCTTTGAACTAGATCATACCACATAATATAGTCTAAATGTTGTACTTTTATCTATTGGTGATACAAAGAATCATACTCGCATGTCTTTGTTTTTTATTAGAAAACAAGTCATCATAAAAAGCTATCATAATCCAAAATTTTGACTAGTCAATCACTAGTAGTAACGAGAGAATGATATCTACATATTATTAATAGAGTCGTTATATAATATAAAATCACCAATACTTATCATTGAATTGTTGCAATCTTAGATGACCATAAAATAGTTATTATAATTGAATGATATCTACACATCATTAAATGGCACAAAGATAATGGGTAATAATCAATATTGTTAGCATGTATTGGATATTTTATTTAATTACAAAGATACTTAATGGTCTATGTATGAATGTTAAAATGTAGGTCTAAAATAATATAAAATAAAATAAATAATTAGCATAAGCCCACACTAGCATGTACCTTGGATTAGAGATAAATAAATGCAAATGAATGATAAAATAAATGAACCCTTACCATTATAAACCTATCATGACCATAGTTGATTGCTCCATGTGACTTTTGATTTAAGTTGGTCAAGAATTTGGTAGCATCCACAACTCCTTTCCTCAAAAATGGCTTAGGAAATGTTTGAGTTATAGACTTTTGGTTGGGTTGATGGATGGATAACGTTTGATTTTGTATATGGAGGATTATTATTGATTCTTATGTAGGGGAGACTAAACAAGTGACAAGTGATATCATGCGATTGGTGCACATGATTATGATTTGGATGGAGGAAAGATGAGGGGTGAAGACTTGATGAATCATAATGAATGGTGGGAATTGAAAGTAGTTCTTTTTGTAGCTAGGTACTAGATTTGGAGCTTTGTGTAAGGTTAAATTTTGATTATTTTAATCAAGATTTGGTGGAGGAATGTGAAAATGATTTATTAGTTGATAAACTTAATTACTTTATTCAACTAATGGTGGGGGAGATTTTAGTAAATCAAATAAATACTGATGTATTTATTTATCTTTAATGAAATATTGTATAAAATGATTGATCTAATTGAATAAATATGCTTTATTCATTCAAAGTTGAACATTGGGTGAAATGGATGATTTTTAAAATTAATTAATTAAATAAAGGTAATATATTCAATTATTGCTAGAGAATAAAATAGACAGATAAATGGGATATATTCGTTAAATTAATTGAATGTATAAATATAATTTATTCGATTAAGTCTAGAAGAATTATGTGGATATGTAGGATAGACTTTATGCCAAGAATGTTAAAAGTAGTTATTTCAAATATGTCATTAATGCATGGAAAATTTTAAGTTCTACATTTTACCCCTCTTTGAGATGAAATTATGAATAAAGGAAGTAATGTTGCTTTAAAGAAGGATAAAATATAACAAAAATTGAAAAGGATGGAACTAGTTGTAGGAAGACAATGTCATTCAAATGAATAAGATTTAGGAAATTAGTTAGGGATGCCCCCTCAAGAGAGTAGGTGGATTGATAGGACACAGGTAGTTCCTCTAAAGGAGAATTAGATCTAGAGAGAAGATGAATAGATAGAATGATGGATATGGCTATATATATGGATATTGGGATTGGGATGAGATGAAAAGATGTTGGAAAATGATATGAGGGTGTAGAGAATAATAGAAGAGAGGATAAGGATGGTGGATTTGATGATGAATAAGTGTGATGGAAATTTGATGTGAGTATATGTTGAATATAGGATGATTTTATTTTTTTGTATTATTTGATGTTATTCAAAAAGGTATAAGGAACATAGTGATAATGTATAAAGTGCATGGTGGACTAATATTAAAGGATGAATATGACTTACTGCACCATAATATGAAATATCATAATGCCATTGGTTATGGCGCACCCTAGGGATTGAATAAAAAACACAAGCTATGAAATAAATACGCACAAGAAAGTAATCAAGCATGCACAAATGATAAAATAAATGATAAATAAATATTTTACCCTTGATAAACCTAAAATATAATGATTAATGACTTTGATGATGAGGATAGCATTTTTTATGTAGGAATAATATATCCTAATAACAAAACAAGGATTGTCAATGATTTATTTTGATGGTTTTTTATTTGTATGAAACTTAACATGATTGATATTTTAGCAAGACTGGGAGAAAATTTAATATTCTTCTAGATAAGGAGATTGTTTTGCTAGTTTTAGTTGGAGTTTTCTATGTTGCTAGTGGTGCATTGTTGGATAATTTAGAGAAACTTGGATATTGGAGAGGCTATGTCATACCCATGCTTATGGGGGGTGTGGATTAGGAGGCAATTGGCCAAATAGATGAGCTCTGGATACATGGTAAGAAATCGCAAGTTTCAAGATGTGATTATTTAGATTTTAGGTTTTTTGCCAAAATTGTATTGACTATATCTTGCATTTAGGTTTGGTTGACATTCTGATGATTGATAATAAAAACCACATTCTAGCTCGAAGGGTGAGAGTGTGATATCGAAAAGAGGAGGGGATGAACAATGAGGTTTTCAAGGATAAATTTGTATAGAAAATATATGACTCACTCTGTTATACTACTAGTATCAAGATGATTTAAAAATTTAAATGATAGCTAATATATCCAGTTCAATATCTTCTCCACTTCTTGATCAAGGTCAAAAGTGGGGATGCCCTTTATATATGATAGGATGAATATGTGGATAAAATGGATTAATGTATGGAAGAATTTCACCCCAAAGTGTAGGGTACTTGTGAATAGTATTTATGCTTTACATCTACTACCATCATTTCAAGTCCTAGGACCTTAATGAAATTTGGTTGCCTTGGGAAACTTCACCAAATTTTATTTCCTTAAGCCATCATTTGTTCCTATCACCTTAATTCATTGATCCCCTTAAGCCATGCCTTAGATAATTAATGATATCTCATAGATCACAGTAACCTATTTTTTTTTTCATTTACATGCCTTAGACATAAATGAGCCTTACACATTCTTCATTTGTATTCAGTTAGGTCATTTATATTGAATGGTTTAAGGGGATTTTTAAACATATATCTTACATTTTGAAATTTCAAATTTAATGTAGGTTCACTTATATCTTAGAGATCATGGATCAATTCAACATTGATTATATCTATAATCCACCTCAACACCTGACAAGGGTGAGAACCCAAGACACAAAATATCACACACAAAAACCAAGGAATATTATTGTATTTAGAATAATGAAATGCTTACATGTAGAGGATCCCAAATCCTCGAGTTCTATAATACATGCCCTACTACAAAAATACAGAAGTTCCCTCTCCTCAGTATGCACTCTTTTCCCCAAAAGCCACACCAAAAATTACAAACTAGTCCATAAATAACTCCTTTTCGGTTTGGAGCCAAAAAAAACATTCATATTATGAGTTTTAGTGGTTTGGTGCCGAAAATTACAATTTGAAATTCAAATTTTAAACCCACATTCAAAAATTAGCACATTTTCGAAAACACACCAACTTTCGGGAGCCATAACTTTTAATCCGAGACTCCGTTTGACAATTTGTTTGAATTGATGGAAAGGTCTTGGAGTGAAGAACACACTAAGAACCAACTTTTCTAGTTTTGATGAATTTTGGGCCCGTACAAGACCATTTAGTGACTCAAACTGGTCTCGAGAGATTTTTCAAGGCAAAAAGAAGAAACTAAAACTTGAATAACTTTCAAACTAAGAATGATCTTGACCTGATTCTTTCACCAAAGTGATCATTTTTTTTCTTGAAACTTCCCTTAAATTTTCGCCTCCTCATGCCTTCAAATTCACACCTGTTTAAAATAGTAGTTGAGCATAAAAAGCAGAAAAGCATTTCTAAAAGTTGGGAATTCTTATTCGATGAAAAGGGTATCTAGAAATGCAAAAACATCTACAAAGAGCTAAAATAAAGTAAAGATATTTTTGGGTGATGAAAGATTGCCCTCACACCACTAGATGCTCCTACATGAGAAACCCAGGGTAGTTTGAGAAGTGACCTCGTCATGTCTCAAATGGTTGAGGAAAACCCAAACAGTCAACCTTTTCCTTAGACAGCCAGGATGAATCTTCCATAGGCCTTCCTCTCCACTTCACCAGATATTCTTCATGCTACCTATTTTTGGTACTCCTTCCCACATGGCTATCCAAGATTGATTCAATCTCCTCCTTTTGTGAAGTAGGTGTTGGAATGCCACACTATTCCATTGTTGGTACTTCCTTTGCGCCACCTTCATGATACTCTGTTAAATTTGAAATTTTGAACACAAGGGAAATGTTGAGTCCATTCGAAAACTCTACCTCATATGCATTCCCTGAATCACGGCTCTTCAAAATCTTATAGGGACCAAAATTCTTCATCTTCAATTTTTTATAGGTTCCCACTGGAAACCTTTCTTTCCTCAAGTGGACCATCACTTCATCACCAATCTGAAACTCCTTATTCCTCCTCTTCTGATCTGCCTTATCCATATACTTCATATTAATCTTGTTAATATGTTCTCTTACCTTCTCATGTATATTCTTAATTTTCTCTACAAATTCTTTAGCTTCGGCACTTGTGTTCTTCTCTTGGTCCATATTTCTCAATTCTGGAGTGGTCTTGGGACTGCCTCCATACAAAATATGGAATGGTGATCTACTAGTGCTTCTATTGAGAAAATCCCTTGGGTTTATCTCCTACCAATAATCTCAGTAGGTTACCTAGAATCCTATTCACAACCTCAGTCTTCCCATCAGTCTATTGATGGTGTGCATCTAACTAAACTTCAACTTTGTTTTCAACTTCTTCCATAAGGTCCTCCAAAAGTATCCAACAAATTTGGTGTCGCGATCTGAGACTATACTCTTTGGCATACCATGTATCCTCACCACCTCTCTAAAGAACAAGTCAGAAATGTGTACTACATCATGGGTCTTCTGGAATGGGATGAAATGTGCCATCTTCAAAAAAATATCAACTACCACAAATACTAAATCATTCCCTCTTTGTGTCCTTGGCAAGCCAAGAACAAAGTCCATACTTATATCCTCCCACAACCTCTCTGGTACAGGTAAGGGTTGATGCAACCCTATATTTTGGCTCTCTCCTTTAGCCATCTGACATACCCTACAACTCTATACAAACTTCTTCACATCCTATGATAACTAAGGCCAATAATAATTCTCACTGATAATGGCAATGGTCTTATCCTGACCAAAATGTCTTGCCATTCCTCCACTATGCTTCTCCTTTATCAGGTTCTCCCTCATGGAACTCCTCGGAATACACAATTGACTTCCCTTAAACAACATGGCATCTTGGATTATGAAATCCAACCACCTTGTCCTGTCAATTGTAACAAGCTCCTTGCAAGCTTTCCAAGCCTCTGCAAAATTAGGATCTTGCGGATACAATGTCTGGAATTCACTGAATCCAACCACCTCAATCTGCATTTTTGTCAACAATGTCTACCTCCTACTCAAGGCATCTGCAACTTTGTTAGACCTCCCACTCCTACATGATTCAAAGCAAAATTATAACTCTGCAAAAAGTCTACCAATTTCAAATCTCTTTGATTCAATTTTCCCTGGTTGTTGAGGTATTGTAATGCTTGATGATAAGTATACAAAAAAAATTCCTTTGGAAATAGATAATGCCTCCATTTATTTAATGTCTAAACTATTGCATGGAATTCCTGATCATACACAAAATACTTTTTCTTTGCATTGTTTAACTTTTCACTAAAATATGTAATGGGCTTACCTTCTTGGTTCAAAACAACTCCAATGGAATCATAATCCACCTGAAACACCTTATTAAAATTAGGAAGGGATAAAATAGGTTGCTCTGTCACCTTCTTCTTTAACATGTCAAAAAAATTCGCTGCTCTAGTGCTCCACTTGAACTCTTTTCTATCCCCTCTCATTGTTTCAGGTAGGGGTGCACAAATACTACTAGAGTTTCTAATGAAATCTCTATAAAAGCTGGCCAAACCATGGAAAGATCTCACCTCAGTAGGAGTTCTTGGGGTAGGCCATTCTAGAATTGCCTTCATCTTCTTTGGGTCCATCTTAAGACCTTCCACCACTGCGACAAAAAACCCCAAATACACTAACTCCCTCTTCACAAAACTACATTTCTTCAAATTAATCAACAATTTCTCCTCTCTTAACTTATCAAAGACTCTACGAATATGCATTAAATGCTCATCTAGTGACTTAGTGAAAATCAAAATATCATCTAAATACACAATAACAAATCTTCCCAGAAATTATTTTAGTACCTCATTCATGAGCTGCATGAATGTGCTTAGTGCATTGGTTAGCCCAAAAGGCATGACTAACCACTCGTACAAGTCTTCTTTGGTTTTGAAGATGGTCTTCCATTCATCACCCTCTCTAATCTAGATCTGCTGGTATCCACTCTTTAAATCTATCTTCGTGAAGTACTAAGCTCCACTCAAATAGTGCATAAGGTCATCCATCCTTGGCAAGGGAAATCTGTACTTGATTGTTATCTTATTTATGGGCCTAGGGTCTTTACACGTCCTCCATTCCCCATCCTTCTTTGGTGCTAGTACTAAAGGTACTACACATGGACTCAGGCTCTCTCGAATTAATCCTTTTCTTAACAACTCTTCGACTTGTTTGTTCAACTCCTCATTCTCTATAGGAGTGATTCTATGAGCTGCCTTATTTGGAAATCTGGCTCCAGGGATCAGGTCAATTTGATGACCGATCTTCCTTACTGGCGGTAAACCTACAAGCACATTATCAGACACAATTTCTTGAAACTCATTCAACAAACTTGAAACTTCTATTGGCACCTCTTCACTATCTTCTCTATCCATTCTAGGAATTAAAGCATAACACATAGATTCATTTTTCATTCCTTCAAAAAAAATTCTTCCATCAACAAAACAAATTCTAGCACTACAAGATACCTTTTCCTCCACCTCCTTTAGGGGTTTCAATTTATGGTGGACTCCATCCTTCATCGGGGAATAGGTGTTAACATGGATATCATGTACAACACACCTATCAAACTACCATGACCACCCCAACAACATATGACATACATCCATGGGGATGACATCACACAGGACCTCATCATGGTAATTGCCAATCTTGAATTTCACTAGGCATTTCTCATTGACTAGGACTTTGTGGTCCTTTTCTAACCAGGCAATCTGATATGGATGTGGATGCCTTTCCCTCTTCAGCTTCAACTTCATGACCATCTCTTCTGACACCAAATTATCAATGCTTCCACTGTTAATAATGACATCACAATATTTATCCTCATATTTGCACCTTGTTTGGAATAGACTCTTCCTCTAGTTTGGTCCCTTCTCCTCATTCAACAAGGTTCTCCTAAAAACTAGGGTTTCCCCCTTTCAGCATCATCATAATGCTTGGATTGAGCTTCCTCATTTGAATGTGGAACTCTTGAATGAAATTTTGGTCTTATGTCTACCCTTCCTTGGTGTTGTGGACATTCATAGGGTCAATGCCCTTCTTCACCACACTAGAAATAGGTTCCTCTAAAATCACCTCTCTCAAATCATTATCCAGATCTTCCTCTTACTCTTCCTCTCTATTCACCATTGTTTTGATCTCAAGGGCAGTAGGAATTATCATTCTTTTGATTTCAACTAGTACCCACATCTTCATTTTTCTTTTGATCCTCATTTCGATTCCCAAAGGATATTCCACTACCCCTCCCGCCTTGACCTCCTCATACTTTTTTCTTTCCATCAAACCTCTTGTTCAAATTCTCTTCAACCTTCAAAGCAAACTGGTATGTATCCTCAATGGTGTTAATTCTGACCAGGCTTAGCTCCTCCTGAATACTTGGCCTTAACCCATTAAGGTAATGGGATGCTTTCTCCTTGTTGGCCTCTTCATGGCCAGTTCTAATAAGCATTTTCTGAAAATCTTTTGTATACTCCTTCTTAGACTTGCTTCCTCACTTCAACCCTTACACTTCTTTAGAAAATCCAACTCCTATCCGTTGAAATGAACTACTTCTTTAGTTTATCAACCATGCAATCCCATTTGGTGATATTTCCTTTTCCTCTCTTATTTGATTCCAACTGGACCTCTTTCCACCAAATATTTTCATGGCCCTTCAGCTTCATTTTTGAAAACTTAACCCGATCTAGGTCCTCTATTTCTTTATACTCGAAATACTCTTCTAACTCATTGATCCAATTGATCAACTCTTTCGGGTTCAAACTTCTGGAAAAACTGGGAACTTCTACTTCGGGTCTTTTTTTGATCTTCTAAATGGCCCTTATCAGCCACGGTTGATCTTAATCAATCACTTCTTCTTCCTCTTCTACATTTGGATCTTCCACGTCACTTTCTTCTCTTCTTCTCGAATTTAACCCTCTTCTCATCTCTTCCTGCAACACATCAATTTGTCTCCGGAGGGATCTGAAACCCTCAGCTACCAATTCATCTCTTTCAACTACATTTTTGGAACCTCTGGCATCACCACACCTACCACACATCAATCTTGGAGGCATCTTGAATATCTATCCACACGCTCAAGAAAACCCGCTATGATACCACCTGACGAGGGTGCTAACTCGAGACACAAAATATCACACACAAAAATGAGGGAAATTTTTTGTATTCATTATAATAAAATTCTTACATGTAGAGAATCCCAAATCCTTGAGTTCTACAATACATGCTCTCCTAGAAAATTATAGAAGTTCCCTTTCCTCAGTATGCACTCTTTTCCCAAAAAGCCCCACCGAAAATTAGAAACTAGTCCATAAATAAATCCTTTTCAGTTTGGAACCAAAAACAACATTCAAATAATGAGTTTTAGTGGTTTGGCACCGAAAATTACAATTTGAAATTAAAATTGTAAAACCACATTCGAAAATTAGCACATTTTTGAAAATGCACCAACTTCTGGGAGCCATAACTTTTGATACGAGACTTCATTTGACGATCCGTTTGAACCATTGGAAAGGTCTTGGAATGAAGAACACACTAAGAACCAACTCCATCAATTCCAATGATTATGGGCCCATAAGAGACCGTTTAGTGCCTCAAATTGGACTTGAAATATTTTTCAAGGCAAAAAGCAAAAACTTAAACTTGAATAACTTTGAAACCGAGAATGATCTTGACCCGATTCTTTCACCAAAGTGCTCATTTTTCTACCTTGAAGCTTCCCATAAATTTTTTCCTCCTCATGCCTTCAAATTCACGGTTGCTAAAAATAGCAGTTGAGTAGAAAAAAACATTTTTGAAAGTTGGGAATTCTTATTCGACAAAAAGGTTATCCAGAAATGCAAAAAAAATATATAAAAAGCTAAAAGAAAGTAAAGATATTTTTGGGTGATGCAGGATTTCTCTTACACCAATGGATGCTTCTGTATCAACACCCTCATCTCCACCCCCTTCACCTTCACCTCCACCACCTGAATACGATGGTGCTCGCTTGCAAGCACAGATCGATATGAATGTTAGATCCATTCAAGATCAAATCAATGCTATTCAAAATGAAGAATGTATTCCACCACCTTTGAGGTGTTTTGCGTCTATAGTACAAAATGTTTCTAATGATGTTAGGTCCATGGATGTGGTCTTAGAGGAGCATCAACAATGGCTAGAGGAGAGGAAACAATCTTATTATGAAAAGGAAAACATAAAGTAATGAAGAGATGTAGTAGAGAGCCACAACACTTTATTCTAAGATAATGATCTTATTTGATTTTATTAAATTTTGCAGTTCACACTGAGAATGATCTTGTTTTTATAAAGACTTTGACCTTGGATGGATATTTTATAAAGAATCTGGTTGGATGGATATTTTTTGGTTGGATGGATCTATTAATTAATATTGTATTAACATTTTAATTGGTGTTTTTTTTTAAATTCTAATTTCTAGAGGTGTACCTATGATGGATTACATTCACATATTTTAATAAGGTCATGTCTCAAATTTTACTCCATCCTCAAATTTCCATTTCTCTCTATCAAAAAATATTTGAACACACGCACTAGCTCCATCATGTTCTCCTTTACCATGTCCATCTTCAAAAAATCTCCACATATGTTGGAAATTATTTTCCTTGTGAACCCTACTTAATGGCCAATAGAACATTCAAGAATTCTTGAAGTACCCTGTATAATTATCGAACCATATGAGATGTTTTTTCATCTGGATTCCTCTTTCTATTAAATTTATATAAAATATATTGAAATAATATTGAACAAACTTTGATGAGTGTAACTAGTTGTTACTCAAATAGAAGTGATAATCCCTCAAAAAAAATTTATGATCCTTTGTGTTGTCATATACATGTCTATAAACAATATGAAAAAACATATCTGCCTACATTGAATTGTAATATTGTGATTGGATTTCCTCTTGCGGAGCTAGAGCATAGTTTTCTGCAAAATCAACCACTAATAGTATAGTACCAACTAGAAATGTGTTTTTGCATGCAAAAAATTGTCCATCAATCCATCAAGCATATGGAGAGTGCTTGACATATTTTTCTAAAATCTTACTCTTAAATTCTGATATGAATGCATGTACACTAATTTTTTTTATAATGAAATCACAACGATTTCCAATTTTTCCATCTCTTAAAGAATAGTCAATATTCTAAAATCTTTAAACATCCACTAATTGTTGTCCAAAATCATTTCAACACTTTCATGCATACAGACTCTTAAGAAATAAATATTGGCACAACGAGTACATTGTTCAAAAAAACATGAACTTAAATAAAATAATTTGCCATTATATCTTTCACAAAACAAACTATATAAAATCCTTTATTGTTTTAGGTGGCATATTAAAACCACATTCTTGCATAATCATGTTAGTATGTAAAGTACAACGTATATATTGAAACAAATCATAATAATAATGAAATTGAACATTTGATTTACAACAACAAGATATTCATTGCTTATTAATCTTTACATACCAAGGTTTACATTTTTCAAAAGATCTTTGACTTATTCTAATATTACCGAGTAGCACTAAATCACCACAATATTTTTTATAAAGTTATATGTGTTGTATCTAATAGGTGTTTTGGATGAGGATCACGAACTTTAGACCGCACTCTTAATTTTAAAACATCTCTAGCATTAGATGATACCCTAGTATTATCATGCCAATATTTTTCAATCAAAGATTTGATTTCAGCATTCAATTTCATGTCAGATCATGGGAGTCGACCACTAAAACTCCAAAATTGGTTGATTTGATCATTTTCTCTTCTCTTTGCCGCTCTTACCAAATTTTTAGGATGTATTTTTAGAATTTCACTAATATTGCTTACCATTATTTTATTCACAGTTTCTTTATTAACTATAGCAATTGTTATAGCTCACCTTGTTGCATTCTTATCTTTGGATCGACTATTATTTCCAATTGACTCAGTGACAGTAGTAACAATAGACATAGCATTTATTAGTGATTGATCTTTTCTTCTCGGTTTAACAAAAATGCCTAACTTTTTCATTACTTTTCTCATTTTCCACATTCTCATTATTTGCATCATTAGTTGACATAGAAATGATAGTTTTTTATAATAAAAAAATTATTTGTATAATCTATTGACATGTGTTCTTATTTTTCTCAAAGAAATATTAATAGGAAGATTATCCAAAACATCTCTTCCAATTTAAAATTTATATATTTTCACTTTCAACATTACATCTTGGATTTTCATTTTCATTTTCCTTTACAATAAAAGGATTTTTAATTTCATTTTCAACAACAAAATGGTTTTCATTATTTTCAATAAAAGTATTTTCATTTTCATATTCAACAACAAAACTATTTTTATGTTGATTTTCAACAATAAAACGATTTTCATTTTCATTTTCAGCAACATTTTGACTCAAATCTTGAACTCTACGAATATTATAAATGTCAACATTGTTATATCTAGCTTCTTTTAAATATCCTATTTCCATTTCATTCAAAGGTGGATTTGAAGATGCACCTAGATTTGTTCCTATTGAATCATTCTCCATAGCATTGAAAGGGGGATTTGAAGACATACCAGGATTAGTTTGTATAATCATATTAGTTTCCACATTCATCTCTTAAAAATTGGCATCATCTACATCCATGGTCTCCTTAATGTTTTGTATCTTCAATAGTTGTGGAATTGGATGCTTCAACTTTATTCATTGATCGAACCCCCATTCTTCTATCTCTTTGTCTTTTTTCCTCCTCTCTCTTTGCTTCAATTTCTTCAAGGGTCAATACCTTCCTATCTTTCCTCTTATTACGACATTGTGTTCCCATGATTAAATTTTTTTGAAGTATGTACAAATGAATGTCAAAAGCTTGAAATTATTCCTTCTTTGTTCCTCCTTAAAACAAGTAGCAATTGAAAAAAAATCCACTCAAACAGTGTCCCAATAATGCCTCCATTCAAAATTGAAAAAAAATCCAAGTTGAAGAGCCTCTACAAGACAAAATTTGATAGATAATAGTGAATATGCCACCATCGGTTGTACAAAACAAGTTGTAGACCTAAAGTGTACTTGTTTGATAGTACAAATTAAAAAATGGTTAAAAATAACTCAAGATGCCATTTAATAAATGAGATCCCCCTCTATAAATTGGGATCCCATTTAGTAAATGGAATCTTTTAGTAAATGGGATCTTGATCCCTTTTCATCAAACAAAATAGGAAATGGGATCCTATTTAGTAAACGTGATCTCGTTTTGTAAAATTTGAATTTTAGGTTGGCTTTTTTCTTTGTTAATTGTTTTGGGAAAAGGGTTGGGGACTTGAACCTGGTTTGACCTACAAGTTGAAGGTCTTGGTAATGTCACAAGAAAATATTGACTTTAGGCATATGTCTAAAGACCTTTTTTGCAAAAAAAATTGACGAAATTAAAACCCATTATAGATGAGATAGTGTAGATTCAAAATATGTAATTTTTTTTACAATTGGATTATTTTTTCTATTTTTCAATTAATTTATGAGGAAACAGGTCCATAAAATTGAATTATCAGGGTTTTTTAGTATTTTAATAACTTTTTATTAAAATATTTTTTTGAAAAACAAATTGTACGAAAGCATTCTTCAAGAAATTATTTTCAATTTTAAAAAATGATAAGTTTAGGTCATCTTATATGTGACATACACGATGATTTTTCAAAACACTAAATATGGCCAATAAAAAATTAACAAAAAAATATTATGTAAAAAATTACAAAAAAATATGGAAAGCATGCTTAAGTGAGCTAAAAATCTTTTCCCAAAAGGATTTAGGAAAAATATGATTATTCAGGCTAAAATGTGGATGAAATACACGTGTATGGTATAGTAAAAAAAAGTGACTTTTAAATAATGGTTTTTAGAAGCGCCTATTGAAAATTAATTATTTGGAAACTAGACTCCGAGTACTACATTTATGATTAGTGATTTATTTCAAGATTCCATCTCTAACTGCTTCAAATTTTAAGGTCAAATGTTTCAAATTTTGAAAATAAGGGAAAACAGTTCCACTTTTTATCCAAAAAGTGTACTCAACTTCTTGCCAACACCCCATGGTCTACCTAAAAGATGATTATATGAAAGATCGTGAGGCATAACATGGATATTAGTTTGGAATTTCACTTTGTCAACTCTCACAGCTAATGTTATCACACCAAGAGGTTTCTTTCCCACATTATCAAAACCACATATAGGTAAAGAGTCTAGTTGAATTTGACACTTTTCTACTCCAATATTATCCAAAAGGTTTACACTACATACACTAATGACAGAGCCATTTTCAACAAGGGTTCTCTTTATCCCCTTCCTATTAATAATAGGTATTATCATGAAAAATTCTTTTTTTTTTTGTACGTCCAAAGGAGGTATCTCACTTTGGTGGAAAACAATGTTAGCATTCATTCCTTGAATTATGGCTGCTATATCATTTTGGATTTGCACTAGGGGGAACCACAACTTGCTACAATGAATTTTGAAGCATACAATGATAAATAGGTGAGACTTGAATAATATCCCTTAAGGATATCTTAATAGGAGTATTCTTAAATTGTTCAATGAGATCATACTCATTCCACTATGTAAAGGCAAACAACGAGCACTAGGAAAGATAGGTTGAGGAAATGGTAATAAAACTAGAGTGGTTTGTTTTTTCCTATTGTTCCTTGTATTATATGTGTGAGAAATGGTATTGTAACTCAGTTGTTGTGAAACATTATTACTAAAAAGTTTCCTTATAAAGTTCAAGATATCTCCTAGAGCTAATGGTTTCTTTTTAGGTGGTTCTAAGATATAAGCATGGGTTTGGTTTGAAATTTTGGTTGTTGTGAGGGAGGATAGAGGATAAGTTGATGCTTAGGTGGTCCAATAATTAAAGGATTTGTAGGACGTCTAAGAATTAGAGGACTCAAGGGAGTTCTAATATTCATAATCTCAACAAGCTTATCCTTATCTTCATGATCTCTTAGTGAAGGCGAGTTTAATGTCACTTCATCATCTTCATCTAAGGAAGCCACATTACTATTGTTTGAAAGATATGTGTCAATGTTGTCATTTCCTTGCACCATGATATCTTCCCTGGTAGGAGAGTTTTTAGGAGAGCTACAAACTAGATGTTCATGATATTCAAATGTTGGGTCTTGTAAGATATCTTCATCACAAGTAGGGGAGGTATCTAGAGAAGAATAACTATGATTTACTTGCTTATCAATGATAGGATCCTTTTGTTTAATGATATCTTCCCAAATAGGAGAAGCTTTAAGAGAGTGAGAAACAAGATTCTCATCACTCTCAATGAGTGTGTTTTCTAACACCAAAATAACTTCATCACAAGTAGGAGATGTTGGAAATGTGCCTCAAATTTACTAGTGTGATCATCTTCTTGCACAAATTGTGTTTTATCTTTTATCAGGCTAACAATATATAATCAAAGGGACCTTTTTCATAGTCTCTTTTATGGACCAATAAGTATTCAAGAATTCACCTAGTCTTCATTGACCTGATAGTACATTATTGAAGGGATCTTGTTTATAGTCTCTTTGATGGTTTCATATCTCTCATTGGAGGTTATGTGTTTCATTTGAGATACTTAGCTTTGTTGGAGGGACTCTACTCTGAGTCTCCTTGATGGCTCGATGGAGCATGTAAAGGAAGCCAATCGAAGAGACTTAGCCTTATCAGAGGGACTCTACCTCAAGCCTCCTCAATGGTCTGATGACAGAGGTGGTACCCTAGCCAACGGTGGTGACATGGTGTTGATTTAGCAGAAGGGACCACTTAGAGCTGCATATCGAAGGGACATCCTACATCAAAGGGACCATGGGTGAACTCTCTTTGACAAGACGATGGTGGTGGGGAGCATATGGGACAAGCCAGTAAGCTTCATCGAAGGGACTTGCTTCTGTTCAAGGGAGATGTTATGTAGTCTCCTCAATATGGTGATGAGGTTGACCTACTAGCTCATGAATAATGTCGTGGTGGGACCCAACTAGTGCCAAGTTGGAGAGTGATGGTTGGTTGTTGACTATTGATGCTTGAATGATGATTACTTGGTAGATGAATTGGAAATCAGAGAGACTTGATGTTATCGAGGAGAGCATGAAGCAAGTCTCTTTGATGGCCTGACATGGTTAATGACAATTATCTGCAAAATTTGAATCAACAATTGGGAACTATAACAGTTGGTTCTCTAGAACTAAAGTGACGATGGGTGAATGGTATACACTATAACACTTTGTAACAAGTGAGGTTTGGATTCAGTGATGTTCTACATTGTATGCTATATGAGCATTGTAATAGTGTGAGAGAATAACTATAATAAAATTTTGATTGTACAAGGTTGATTAGGGAAATGTAATGCTACTATAAATTAACACCTGAAAGTGGAGTCTGTAACTCTCTATTTAATCCTATTTATTGTAAGAAAAAGTGGCTTTACTTGGTGTGTGGATTTTTATCCCATAAGTTTTTTCCCACATAAATTTGGTGTTCAATTTTGTGTGTTGTTTAAATTATCTATTCTCTTGTTCTCTTGTTGTGGATCTTAATGACTATAACTCGAATTAAATAAATTTTTCTACACTTCTTTCTTCAGAATTTTGCATTTGGAAGGCATTTTTGCATCGAGCTTTCCTTACAAGTGGTATCAAAGCCTGACCAGTTGTGTTATCCTTGTGGGTAGGGTTGGTTTTTCTTGCTAATGCATTTTAGTGGGAATCTTGTAGAGAAAATTGATTGTGTTGATTACAAATTGAGATGGCAAGGACATTAGGAAGAGTAGAAATTGAAAAGTTCAATGGCAACAATTTTAAGTTGTGGAAACTCAAAATGGAAGACTTGTTGGTGGATAGAGATATCTAGATTTCTATGTCTAGAACTAAACCCTCAGGCATGAAGCAAGAAGATTGGGTCTCGTATATAGAAAATCTAAAGGGCTGATAAGACTTTTTTTGGCAGACTTTGTTCTCTTGAACATACATGAGGAGAAGAATGCATGTTCTTTATGGAAGAAACTTGGTGATATCTATCAAGGAAAGTCTCTGGTAAACAAGTTATTCTTGAGGAAGAAGTTATACTCCTTGAAGATGGAAGGAGCATCTGTAGTAGACCATATGAATTATTTTAACATGACTGTTGCTCATTTGGCCTCTATGGGTGTGAAGATAGAGGAGGAGGATCATTGTATGCTTCTATTATGTTCCTTACCTAGCACATGGGATCATCTGGTGATGGCTATTAGAAGTAAAACAACCACTTTCAAGACAAAAGATGTGGTTTCTTTGCTTTTGTAAGAAGAAATGTGAAGGAAATCTTCTGAGATGGCTAAGGAGGCCCTTGTTGTTCGGGGTAGATCAAAAGAGAGAAGCAAGAAAAAAAGAAAAAAAGTCTAAATCCAAATCTAAAGGGAGATTAAAGTCTCTAGGAAAGAAGTCCAAGGTGAAATGTTAGAATTGTAGGTAAACTGGTCATATACAGAAGGATTGTAAAGAGGAGAAAATGAAGAAGAACAACAACAACTCTTCTAACAAGTATTCTTCTTAGAGTGATGCAGATTCCTTCATTGCAACCTTGGTGACTTAGGCATTTGATGATGTTTGGTCAATTGACTCAGGAGCATCTTTTCACATGACATCTCATAGAGATTGGTTCATGAAGTATGAAAAGTATGTTGGTGGAAAGGTGTACCTAGAAATTGATTCATCTCTTAAAATTGTTGGCCATGGAAGAGTCAAAATCCAATTTCCTAATGAAAGAAACAAAGGAATTGATGGTGTAATGCACATACCAAGTCTAGCTCGTAATTTTATTTTTGGTAGTAAGCTGAATGAGATTGGTGTGCAAGTTTCTTTCTTGAGTGGAGGCTACAAAATTACTAGAGGCTTAATAGTGTTCGCTAAGGGTGCACACATAGGCACTTTGTATAAGCTAGATGGATGTGTTGTTTAATGTAATAGTGTCTCTGTAAAGTTAGATAAAGTTGCTCATGTAAGGAAGGAGAAAAATGTTCCTCTAGGTGCAAAATCTTTGGAGGTGAAACTCCCAGTAGAGAAAACCATGTTGTGGAATCATAGACTCAGTCACATAGGAGTAAAGGGCTTAAAAGCCTTGAAAAATAAAAACCTTGTTGAAGGGCTTGTTGATTATAACCTTGAGTTTGATTTTTGTGAACATTGCATTTATGAAAAGAAACATCATGTTTCATTTTATTCTAGTCCTCATAAGTCTTATAGCATACTAGATTATGTTCACTCTGATGTATTTGGTCTAGTGAATTTTCCTTTGTTATTGAAGTCTAAATATTATGTTTATTTTATTGATGATTATTTGAGAAGGGCATTTGTGTATTTTCTTGAAAGTAAATCAAAATTGTTTAGTTGGTTTAAAGAGTTTAAAAACTAGTAGAAAATCAAACTGGAAGGAAAATTAAATGAGCTTAAGGATGGATAATGGCAATGAGTTATGTTTTAAAAAATACAAAAGTTATTGCAAAGACCGTGGGATTAAAAGGCATAAAAATATGCCTTATACTCCACATCATAATGGAGTTGCTGAGAGGTCGAACATGATGCTAATGGAAAGAGTGAGAAGTATGTTGAGCAGTGTTGGTCTGGAGCAAAATTTCTTGTTTGAGGCTATGGCTATAACATGTTACTTGATTAATCATTCACCTAGTTTGGCTCTTGTTGACAAAACACTTTTAGAAGCGTGGTCTAGTAGGAAGCCCTCTCTGAGACATATTCATGTCTTTGGATATGCGGCATATGCATATGTGCTAGATGATCAAAAAGAACTAAGTTGGAGAACAAGGTTGTCAAATGTATCTTCATTGGCTATGGCATTGGAATGAAAGGATACAAGATTTTGAATCCTATTACTGAGAAGGTGTTTCATAGTAGAAGTGTAATTATTCATTCATGAAACCTTCTACAATTGATCTGCAGTAACAGATGGAAGAAAAAGAAAACAAGAATGATGTAGTTCAAATTTTCCTAGCACAAGATAAAGAGTAACTATGAATTCAAAGTGTACTTGAATCTGAGTAGAGCTCTAGCAGCTCTGAGAGTTCTAAATAGGAAGAAGAACCAAAACCTCAGCCTCAACTTGTGAGGAAGTCTACACGTGAAACGTGACAACCTAATAGGTATGGCTTTTCCATGTTGGATTAAAGTTGTGCCTATGCTTTGATTACTAGCACTGATGAGCCTAGGACTATAAAGGAGGATATTAATATGTTTGATTTAGATTCCTGGTTGGAAGCCATGAATGTGGAAATTACATCATTGAAAAAGAATGAAACTTGGAATTTGGTACCCTTTCCTAAAGTTCGAAAGCCTGCCGGCTGAAAATAAGTATTTAAGAAGAAGATTAGTATATATGGTAGTGTTGAGAAGTATACAGCTAGGTTGGTCATAAAATGTTATTCCTAGGTGGAGGGAATAGATTATGGATAAATATTTTCTCCTGTAGCTAAGCTAACATCTATCAGATTTCTATTGTTACTTGCAGTTGTGTATGACTTACATATTGAGCAGATGGATGTGAAGAAAACGTTTCTTCATGGAGATATGGAAGAAGAAATTTATATGTCCCAACGCGAGCACTTTTTTGAAAAAGGTAAAGAAAGTTTGTTTTGCAAGTTAAAGAAATCTTTGTATGGTTTAAAACAATCTCCTAGAATGTGGTACCAAAAGTTTGACACATTTGTGTTGTCATTGGGATTTGTAAGATCAAAATCAGATCATTGTGTGTATTTTAAAACTGAAAATGATCATTTACTTATTATTTCCCTATATCTGGATGATATTTTATTCTTTGGGAATAGTAAGGATATGGTTTTTGATTTAAAATATCAATTGTCAGCACAACTCAAAATGGAAGATTTAGGTTCAGCAAGGTATATTTTGGGTATGTAAATCAGAAGGGATAGGGGAAGTAGAAAGCTTTGGCTTAGGTAGATCAAGTATATTAAATCTTTCTTTGAGATATTTAGTATGAAATATTGCAAGAAATTAGTTGTTCCAGTGTTTCAAGGAACAAAGTTATCTATTGAAGATTGTCTGAAGTCTCCTACTAAGATGGAGGACATGACCAGGGTGCCTTATGGAAGTGTAGTTGGCATTTTGATGTACACAATGTTTTGTACCAGGTTAGACATTGCCCAAGCAGTGGGATTACTTAGTCTAAGGTTTATGAATAATCTAGGAAGGCCACATTGGGATGTTGTGAAAAGAGTTTTCAGATATTTAAAGGGTACTTCAGATTATGCTTTGTGTTATCATGGCAACTCGATTGGATCGCATAAATCTATCAACATTCATGGATATGTGGATTTTGATTGGGTAGGAGACATTGACAATAGAAGATCCACTAGTGGATACATCTTCATGTTATTCAATGGTGTAGTTAGTTGGATGAGCAAGAAGTAGGTTGTAGTCACTTTATCTACTACTGAGGCAGAGTACATGGCAACAACACACACCTATAAGGAAGCCATTTGGCTTAGAAATTTGTGTTCTGATGTTGGGTTTAATGCAGTGCAGATTACTATTTACTATGATAGTCAGAGTGTTATTTATTTGGCAAAAAATCCCACTTTCATGCTAGGATGAAGAATATCAATGTTTAGTATCATTTTGTTCATGATATGGTGGAGGATGGAAAGGTTAATCTTGAAAAAGTGGATACTCTGGAGAATGTCGCCAATGAATTAATGAACCCTCTAACCACATACAAGTACACCTCTAGTGTGCCAATTTGATGGTCCTTGGGGCTGATGAATTTTTGTAACTTCATGTTAAGAAGAAGCCAGTAAGTCCTTTGTCAAGTGGGAGCATGTTGGAAATTTTCCTCAGATTTAATGGCGTGATCATCTTCTTGCAATAGTTGTGTTTTCTCTTTTATTGGGCTAACAATATATTATCAAAGGGGCCTTGCTCATAGTCTCTTTGATGGCCTAATAAGTCTTCAAGGTTTCACCTAGTCTTCATCATCCTGATAGTACATTATCAAATGGACCTTGTTTACAATATCTTTGATGGTTTGATATCTCTAATTGGAAGTTATGTGTTTCATCGGGGAGACTTAGCTTTGTTGGAGGGACTCTAATCTGAGTATCCTCAATGGCCTGATGTAGCATGTAAAGGAAGCAAATTGGAGAGACTTAGCCTTATCGGAGGGACTCTACCTCAAGTCTCCTCAATGGTCCAATGATAGAGGTGGGACCCTGGCCAATAGTGGTGACATGGTGGTGAGTTGGCAGAAGGGACCACTTAGAGTTGTGTATCAAAGGGACATCTTGTATCGAAGGGACCATGGGTGAACTCTCTTCAACAAGTTGATGGTGGTGGAGACCACATGGAACAAGATGATAAGCTTCATTGAAGGGAATTGCTTCTATCGAAGGGAGATGCTATGTAGTCTCCTCGATATGGTGATGGGGTTGACCCACTAGCTCATGAATAACATTGTGGTGGGACCCAACTAGTGCCAGGCTGGAGAGTGATGGTTGGTTGCTGACTGTTGATGGTCGAATTATGATTACTTGGAAAATGAATCAGACATTAGAGAGACTTGATGTTATTGAAGAGAACATGAAGGGAGTCTCTTTAATGGCCTGACATGGTTAATGATGCTTATCTACTAAAGTTGAATTGATAGTTGGGAACTATAATGGTTGGCTCTTTAGAACTGAAGTGACGATGGGTGAATGGTATACACTATAACTAGTGATTTTTTTAGTGGCTAATATTCGCCAATTGGCTAATAATTGAAATTTGGTAATCCAAAATTGGCTAATAGTTTGAGCTATAATGTGAGTAGAATCACCTTATTTTAAGAAATTTTTATTTTAAAGTCTTATTTAAATCACCAAAGAATTTATTTTATTAAAAATTTAAAGTAAAAATATCACCACAATATTTGATACATGATTAGATCATATTCGCTGAAATTATATAAATTATACTAGAGACCTATATTAATTTGCCAATAGTATATCATAGAATTCAATTAGTTACTTGAGGACCATATTTCTAATCTTTAGTTTCCACCATTGATTTATAATATAATCTAATAGTCTTTGTTTTATTACATGAGTTAAAATGTATCCATGATTTGTAATGCTCATGGGACCCACAATTTTGGGTCTCATGAGCATTATAGATTGTGTGGATATTTTACCTCGTAGAGTACAACAAGGTTTGTTAGATCAATGATCTAAAATCAAGTGACAAATGAGTCCCACTATATAGGATTGAAAGATATTTTCATAGATCCAGATACCCTTTTGGTTGAAACCTGTATCTGCACATTTTACCAGAAGCGAGACTGATTCTCCCAACTTGGTGAATGAGTCCCAATTAGCATTGACATCAATTTTTCTAGAATTCTAGACCTCTATTCTACCTTCTTTAGTCTACCAAGTGCACACTTTCTATCTCATAACTTTATGTTGAATTTTGTTCATATCTCTAGGTCATTCAAGGTTTGGCATTTCACATTGTATTACATTGTATTTTCCAAGTCTAAACTTGGTGGTGAACCCATCATTAGATCTCATTCAGCACCTAGGATAACCCTATTGCAATATTTCAATCTCCTTTGCATTGGAATCTCAAGGGATTGTTCTTGAGTGAAGAGTGTGAAGATTGTTTCTCTCCTTTTAGGCCCTAAACCCTAAAGGTGAAAGAGATCCCTAAACCAATATTCACCTTTTCATTTTGTTGAACCTACATATAGAGCATCATAATTTTGATTTGGAGTGCATTTACATCCTAGCTTTAGCTTGCATTAACATTTCATTAGGTTTTGCATTGGTTAATTTGCATTCTAGGGTTTCAAAATTTAAATTAGTGAAAAGCTCATCTAGCTTGTATTTTTGCATTTAGTTTCATTGAAAATTAATGAAATTTTTCATTTTCATCTTAGACATATATCATAAAACATAAAAAGAATAAAAATCAATTCAATTTTTTTGAATATTTTCAAAAAAATCATCACTAGGACTCATTGGCCACCTTGGGCGAATCAGTTCTTTTGCATATTTTTCACTGCATTTTCAAGCATTCACATTGCACTTTTTGAGTTTTTGTTTCCTATTGTTACATTTCTTTTTTAGTTTGTAGACTTTTTATTTCATTCAATTCATTGCATTTCACTTAATTTCATTCATCTTGTGCATTGCTTATTATAAAAATTGCATTTATAATATTGTTGCATAGTTTATAATATGAAATTTGCATCATGGATATGTGCTTTAACAAGATTTGGATGTCATTAAAGTCCTTAGTGGATATTCCAAGTTATGCTTTTGGAAATGACCCTAATGACATTGACCTTACTCATGTTCACTCAACTTCTAATGCATGTCCTCCTCGTGATGTTGACATCATTGGAGAAGATGATGACAACATGAATAAGTTCTTAATTTATTTTCTTAATAACCTTGAAGCTAATTTATCCTTTTACCTGGATCCATGAACCAACCAAATCCCCCCACAATACCACCTCTTGAGATGTTTGGTTACTTACATCCTGAAACAAAATTTGAACCTAAGTTCCCTACAATAGGTGAACCTAGTTCCTCTAGACAAGCAAACACTCAACCATTTTATGATAACAAACTAAAAACCACTCCCATCAATCTAGAAGAAACATATGGAAAAGGATTTACAATCTTGAGCAAACAAGGATGTGATACAAAAAGTGAACATGATATTCATTAACTCCTAGAGAAAATACCAAGTGATGAAAATACAAAGGGGTTAAGATATCAAGATCCCTCTCATAATAGAAAGCCTCCTAGAGAATATCTAAGGCTTTTAATTGATGGTACGATGATTTTTGATTCACCTCTTGATATTAATGTCCTTCCTAAAGAACAACCAATCACTCATAACAATGGAAAGGATGATAGGATCTCCCTAGGTCCTCTCCCTCAACCTTCAACTAGAGAATTTGGTAAATCTAGCAAATACAAGAGGCCTTACAAGTTACAAAAACTAAAGTTCCCTTGTCCACCACCTGAAAGTGAAAGGAAAATATAATTTCTTTTAAACAAAGAATTAATAACTTTACTAGGTCTATGAATCGATTAGTGCTATAACCCAAAGATGCAAAACTTACACATTATGCATATCATCAAACTCTCAGACACAGTACCGATGAGTCTCATGCATTCCAGTTAGTATTGAAAAACTTTCACTTTGATGGTAATGATCTCCATTGTGTGATTTCCTAGCCTTGTTTCACTCTTTGTCATGTAATAGTTGTAGAAAATTCTATTCTCACTATTACATGACCTTTCCCATCACCTACCTCAGCTCATTCTTGTCTCACACTTAGTGGGGGAAAGAAGTTTGATAGCTTTATCCTAGTAATGCATTTTTTGTTGTCCCTTAGTTGTGTTATTCACCTTCCGCTTATACAGATTTAGATTGGGAGGTGGATGAATTGCTCATAGGTTGACTCAAATTTTCCTTACTAGTCTTTTGCATTATTTATTTTTCTTTTTATTTTGTGTGATTGCATGTGTGTAATGTGACCCCCCATGATGTTTTATTTGATGTTATCTCTCTCTTTGTGAAATTCCTCTATTTTTACCTGCATTCTTCTTTATGTCATTTATCTCTTTCACTTTTTATATTTAGATATTTTCTCTTTTTTCTTGTGTTTTCCTTTTGGGGATGATGCAAGGCATCAAGACACCATATGTCTCTTCCATGCTAACCCAAAAAGTATTTCTTTTTTTTTCTCTTTTTGTGTCATTCTTCCAGTTCTATGTGTATTTGGGGGATGATGACAGTTTCGAGCTCTCTAAAAAAATTGTAGAAAAGAACTTACTAACCCCAAATCCATAGATCCCTTATGTGTTTAATGTTTTCATTTTTGGGGCAACCCCTCTCTCTATGATTTCTTTTTCTCTTGCATGAAAAAAATTTACTTGGAAACATATGACATGGCATAGGGCTTTCCAAGTTAGCTCTCATGTATTCTTGTTTGCATTTATCATTTGCTACTTTAAAGTAATTTCTCATAGCATGGTGTTTATCAATTCCTTTCAAGTGGGGGCATGCATTGGCATTATTATTTTGAATTTTCATTTTCATGGTTCTTGGTGCATTTTTCTTACTTCATATGATGTGTTTCTCACTTTGTGGATGACATCGGGTGTGATGTCCTTTAGGAGTGTGATCTCTCTTAGCATTTTATATTCCTCTTAGTGGATTGGTGTGAAACACTGCATCCCATAAGTTGTGAATCTTCTATTCTTTGATAGGTTCTCTCTTGGAGACATTAGGCACAATGTTCCTTAAGTTAAAGACCTCGCATGAACTAAGAAAAAATCCTTTGAACATTTTTTATTTTGTATTTTGCATTTTTTGTTATATGGCCACCTTGCATAACATAGCTTGCATGCCTATAGATCCATCTTATTTCTTCATGAGCTCCAAGCATACAAATTTTTTCTTGTCTCATGAAGCTCGAAAATCATTTTTGTGTGGTGCCTTATTAAAGTTATTAGGAGGTATAAATTTGGTATGGTTTGAGCGAGAAGCCTGGTTCGAGGCATGACTTTCCCCATAGCCACTTTTGTGTGTGTGTGAGTGCATACCAGCCATGAGTGTATGTGTCTCACCTTTTAGGACTTCTCACCCGATGGACATCTAGGAGTTTTATCATCTCAAAGTGAGTATGCATTTTTTGGACAAACAACCTAGATCTAATCCACATCGTGATGGAAAAATGGTTGAAGCTTGTTTTGATTCTTTTATTTTCACCTTTTCTTTTCTTATCTTTGGTAGTGTATGCTTGTGTCTCATTGTTTTTCTTTTTATCATTCTCATGTGTGTTCCTTTATGCTTATGTTGGTTTTCTATGGGATCTTGATCATGGGGGCTTGATCACCCCTCTTGATCGTTGTCATCTCATCTTGCTAGCATTGGTACATTTGAACCCCTCTTCGTGCGTGTTTGTCTACTTTAGTGTGAATTTGAAGCAAGTTTATCCTCTCACTAAAGATGGGGCTAAATGTAGTATAGTAAAATGGATCCCTTCACATTTTCACACTCATTTGGGTCCTCCTTGTGGATTTTGGCTTAATGTTTCCTTGATTTAGTGTTGTAATGTGGCTAACACATTCACATTAGGTCTTGGATCCTGGTGAACTAATGGAATTTAATGGTGCCTTGCTAAAGTGTTGTGAAGCATTGTAACTCACTTTCACAAATTTCTAGGGTATTGTCAATTAACTAATCATAATAAACATAATTTTAATCAAAATCAACCTTAATCTTGCCTTATTTGGAGTGTTGTAACAAAATTTCACACTTTTCTAGGCTTGTCATTAATAATTGTGATTTCTTATGCTTTAACTGTCCCTATTTTCCATCCACAAGCCTCATTTATTGCATATTTTCAAAGATAATCCCAACACCAATCATTAACCAATCATAATGTAGGTGTTTATGGATTTTGTGGCCCATATTTAGGGATCTGAGACTCATTAGTCACCTTGGGAAAATGGGCCCCACTTGGATGTTTTGGTCTCAAAATAGGTTTTACACCTTTCTCAACACTTTTTCAAATATTCCCAAAATTTAGGCCTGGGTAAACTCATTCGCCACCTTGGGAGAATGAGTTCCATGTGGCCCAAATTCAAATTTAATTCAAATTTCTGATGAGATTTTATTCTTGTATATCTGATATCAACTTGTAGTGTTGTAATTTTGGGAATTCTTGCATAATTGAGTATAAATACAAGGCTCTTTCACTCATATTATCACCTAGCAATTTTACAAGTCATCTAGCATTCAAGAGAATTCACAAGAATTCACAAGAGAATTCAAGGGCATTCAAAGGCATATGATCAAGCATTTTAAAGAATTCTTCAAGTGCTCATCATGTCAAAGATTGCATTCTTCATGTTTGTTATTGTGATGACAATTGTGATGTAGAGTTGATGATTCAAGCAATAATTTCAAACAAGATCAATATCATTCAAGCAAGAGTCAAGAACCACATCCAATGCAGTCATTTCAAGATTATTTGCAACACCTTATTGCTAGGGTTTGGTGAGTTGCAACATTTTTATTTGTTCATTCATCATTATCCATTCATATTTTCTTTGATTTCAAGGTTTAATTACCAATCTAGAGCTTGACCAAGGAAAACCCTATTCACTAACCCCACAACATTTTTCCCTCTTCTTGTGTGTGATTTGTAGAGCTAGGTTTCAGATTTGTCAAGGAGAAAAGTTGGAGAGAAGTTTTCAAATCCCTAAAGTTATCAATGTTGTCATCAAGTCTTGCAGAAGCTTGGAGAAGACCTACAGGTGGCAATTTGCAGCTTCGGATCTGAAAACTAGTCAAAAAGAGTAGAGCAGACCGAGAGGAATAGAATTAGGTCTCAAACTTTCAAAAAAGAAGAAGTGGGTTGATTCACCACAAGTGGCGAATGAGTCCCACTGTACATGCCTAATAGATATTTTCATAGATCTGGATACCCTTTTGGTCGAAACCTGTATTTGCACATTTTCCCAAAAGCAGGACTGATTCACCCAGCTTGGTGAATGAGTCCTAGTAAGTATTGACACTATATTTTTTAGAATTCTAGACCTTCATTCGACCTTCTTCAATCTCCCAGGTGCACACTTTTTGTCTCATAACTTTTTGTTGCATTTTGTTCATATTTCTAGGTCATTCAAGGTTTGGCATTTCACTATGTATTGCATTGTCTTTTCCATGTCTAAACTTGGTGGTGAACCCCTCATTAGATCTCATTCAACCCTTAGGAGAACCCTATTGCAAGATTTCAATCTCCTTTGCATTGAAATCTCACGGGTTTTTTTTTGAGTGAAGAGTGTGAAGATTGTTTCTCTCCTTGTAGGTCCTAAACCCTAAAGGTGACCAATATTCACCTTTTCAATAATGTTGTTGTGAACTAACACCTGAAAGTGGAGTCTGTAACTCTGTATGTAATCCTATTTATGGTAATACAAAGTGGCTTTACTTGGTGCTCGGATTTTTCTCCCATAAGGTTTTTCCTACGTAAATCTGGTGTTCAATTTTGTGTGTTGCTTAAATTGTCTATTCTCTTGTTCTGATGTTGTGCATCTTAATGACTATAAATCGAATTAAATGAACTTTTTTGCATTTATTTCCTGAGAATTTTGTATTTGGAAGGCATTTCCACATTGAGCTTTCCTTACAAGAGAGATATTGGGAGAAGAGTAACTATGATTGTCATGACTTTCCATGCGTACGTCCTCTTTCACTAAAACATTCTCATAAATAGGAGAGATATCAGGGGATGAGGGGATGATGGGCAATGTGGTAGTATGGAATATGTCAACAAGCTCAATCTATTTTAGTAAGATACTCTCATGACTAACATGATTGATAATGCATTTTTTCTTGACAAACTTGGAAAGAAAGGATACTAACATTGTAAATTTTAAGTGTGTGCCTAAAATGAAAAGTAATCTACCCAACTTATGCAATGTTTCAAAAATGTAAACAATTGTCTAATAGCTCTGATGATTTTTGCTACTAAAATGATTTTGAAAAGATTTATAAATGACTACACTAAATGGATTTTTAGACCTAGATGCATAAAATATAAATTCCTAAAACTTTCGACACTTATATTGTAGGTTACCAATAAGCCTAGGAAGTGTAGAAAACCAAAAAAAGCTTAGAAAAGTTGGTTTTTGTAGGCCTCCAAGGACTCATTCTCCGAGGGGAAAATGGGTCCTTGTACAGGATTTTTAAAATTGAAGAATGCAATTTGAAATTGATTAGATGTTTTCTCTGTTTCAGGTCTCATATTGGTATTTCTGTAACAAAATTTTCTAGAATTTGATTTGTAAATGCAAGTAAAACTAATGACAAATGATGAACTATATGACACTTTTTGAAATGCAATTTTGATCCAATTTTTTTAATATAAATGATTGAAAGTACACCAATATGAAAACACCATGCAAAATTAATGTAATATGCATGCAAAGTTTTAAATGTTTTAGATTTAAAAAATGTAAAAATTTATATTTAAACCCCTATATGCAAATAAAACTAATGAAATATTGAAAGAACCCTTAATTTAGTGAAACTAATGCAAACCTAATGCAATCTATTCTAAAACTTAGATCGAGGGTTAAAAGGACTCTAATTTTTAGAATGTTGTTGTATAAGGTTGAGTTCACCAAAATGAAACATATAAAAATACAACGGAGTTCAACACAAATTGGATTGATCAAGGGGTATGATGAACCTATTTCTCTAATTTCATTTAGGAAATGAGATCCACACAATGAAATGACTAACAACCTTGAGGTGAGTCAAGTCAGAGTGTGAATCTACAAATTTCCTTTTTGTGCAAGTGCAAGGGTCTATATTAAACAAAACTTTGAGGAGAAAGATTAAAAAATAGCAAAAAAACTCCAAAATACAAGCTATAGAATGCATCTAATAGATTAAGGTCAATTTTGAAGGAACCAAATGTCAAAATTCAGATTTGAGAAAGGGAAAGTGATGTGTATAGTCACCAAAAGTGTTTTTCCAAAGCTAACTGAGGACACATTCACCTTGTGGTGAATAGGTCCTAGTTAGGGCTCTATAAATATGGTATCTAGGTTCTCTTCTACCATGTCTGCATTCCCATATTGCTAATTTTCATAGTCGAATAGCTGAAAATAAATCTTGGGTATGTGCAGGATCATGATGGGCCAAAAAGTGGCGATATGTAAGTGATATGATGGCCCCCATGTGGCTGACAAATTTTTTTCACCCAAAATTGATGAAACAAAAAGGGTTTTTAGAGGATATTATCAACTTTCCACCAATATAAATTATGCTTTACTTTGAATTTAATAAATTATTATTATTTATTTTCTATTTGAATTATGACTAAAGTATTGATTGATAGGACGATTGAAAAAGATCTATAGCTTTCAAAAAATATCAATTTTTTTGAATCTGAAACATGTGTCACATTCTATGCTTCACATACTATAGGATTTTTAAAAAAAATTGAATTTCATGAAGTTTTGATGAAGTTAAGGTGGTTAGACATACGACATTTTATATTTTTTTAAATTTGTAATAAAAAAATCATAATTAAATATTTACTTGGGAAAAAACTATAAAAAAATATGCATTACATCAGGACATGAGTCCTCTAATTATATCTAAAATCTTATAAAAAAATATTATCATTTTATTGTGGTTAGGGTGGTCAGACAAACACCTACTTCTTATTTTTTCCCTAAAATTTAAGTACTACTGCATTGAAATTTCAAATTTTCACCAAATAAATTTATTTATTTTTAAAATAAACTTAGTTTAGAAGCTACATTCAATTTGCTACAAATTTATTCTTTCATACTTTTGAAATAGTATAGATAACTTATTCAAATTTTTACGTCAAGTTGCGTAACTCTAATTTTCTGAATTTTCATTGCCACTTAAGGGCCAATTTTTTCCATGATGATCATGCACGTACCCTCTTGTAGGTTAGTTTTCATCAAACTGCAAGAATCATGACAAAAAATACAACTTTGGCAACTTTTTAATTTTTCTCTTCAAGATATCTTCCACCTAAAATATGCAAACACACATCAAGAGGGAAAAAATAAAATTTGCTGGTGAATGGTGGTTTTCCTTGGTCAAACCCCGTTTTGGTAATTAAACTTTGTAATGAAATGAAATAACATGAAGGAATGATGAATGAACAAATGAAATGTCACAACTCACCAAACCCTTGTATGAACCTTGGAATATGGTTCTACAACTAGCATGAAATGGCTTCAATGGATGTGGATCTTTATCTTGAAACTTGATTTGAAATAATACCTTTGAATGTTTGAATGGATCTTGAACACTACATCAAAATATTAGCTCAAATAGAACACATGATGCGAGAAGACTTTGACATGATAATGGGATATTGAATGCTACGGTAATTCTTCAATAAATCCGCTCTTGAATGCCTTGAAAATTATCTTGAAATGCTCTTGAACATCAACTTCACTTTAGGAATGCTTGCATGAAAACACTAAGTTCAAATTTCTTGGAAGTCTTAGGATGAAATTTAGTGAAATGACCTCTTATTTATACATATGTTAATACTAATTCCTAAAACTCAAATAACACAAGCCGACATGTGAATATACATTTAAAATCATACCGCCAAAAAATAATAAAAATTAGGGTCCTAGGTCTAAGTGAGGACCCATTCTCCCTTGGGTGAATAGGTCCTAGGTCAATTATCTAGGACACACATTTCTCATTGATAAGTGTTATGTTATGGCATCAATGAATGTCGGGTTTTCCTCTTCCGTAATTGTGATTAATTGGATTTGAACTAAGGGCCAATTAAGTCATAGTTAACCTCAATTAATTAATAAAGCCCTAGATAAGTGTGAAAGTGTGAAGGTACACCTTACAACACCATAAATAAAGCACAGTTAAGTCTATTTTATTTAATACGGTCCTAAACATAATGTGAATATGTAAAAAATATTGCAACACTAAATTAAGGCATAATTTAGTCCTTTTCATTATTAGTATTTCCCAGATTAAGTGTGAAAAAGGGATAATTTTTCCTCCACTACAATTACTATTAAATATCTCCATCTCTAGTCTATATGAGCTATCTATTTTCCTAAAAAAAATGTTTCTAGACTCCCACTAAAAAAATGATTAGTCTTAAAGGTATCTTTGTTACCACCTATGAATCAAGCTAATATTGTTGTTCTACCAAATGAAATAAGACTAAAGTGTGAAAAAATATCCTATGCTATCTAGGAGGAAAATTATGTATAAAATCTCAGACCTAACAAATTTCAAAGATAAAATCATACAAGCAATAAGTCACATTGGCATTGAAGTGATTTACAATAGACAAAAATCTCACTAAACAAATACAACCATAACATGAAGGCATACATGGGTAAAATCATTTCATGAGAAAAAAAGCATACTCCAAAGCATGCCACTAATGGTATTACATTAGCAATATAGGTAATTACAAACTTAGGAATATGTCCTTGTAGAAGTATTAACAATATTAAATCTTAGAGTAATTTTGATAGGATAATGACATCTCTACAACACAATATGAAAACTAGATATAAGGACCCTCATAAGTAGAAGATGCATAAAAATGAAACCATTTAATGGTTTTGAAAATCATGAGCCAATATGCAAGTAGTATGGAATCTAAAACCCACAACCCAAATTCCAATATCCCATACCAAGTTTCAATTATAGGCCATATTTATAATATTCCTTAAAACTATCAAGACTTGTCATAACCTATCATAGTTAGCATTCCGAATTAGGGAGCCAAAATTTTCATGTTCCTCCACTCAAGAATGTTTTATGTCAAATATTATCATAATGTTGGTCAAGATTCTAATGCAACCCCCACAATCATACTTTTATGTCTCATATAACCATCATTCCCCACATCTTATAATGTCATAAGATACTCTTCTACATCATAATGACATTAGAAATCTATTCTTACAACTTCTTGTACACATATTCTCACTCAAAGTGGTACACCCCATTTGTCATGTGAGGATAAAAACAATAAACAGATACAATAAATAAAATACATAACAATGAGAATGCAAGGTTGAGACACCTTTCCCAACACTAGCAAAACCATTTTATTTGATGGTTAATTTTTTGTTTGCTATGTTCAAGGAAGTCCATAGTGTCTATATATTTTTTTCTAGTTATATGAACTCTCATGTTCCTCTAAATAAATTTATGATTAAGATCTTTGTAGTTTCAATTGATAATTGAACATTTTTATCATTGTATGTATCTTGAAAATATTATCAAGGTGATGTTTTTAAAGAGAAGAGCTAGCACATAGATTCCTTATTGTGGGAGCCGATTTGAAACTTAAATTTATATAATAAATATTCTTTACATATTGTTTTATTTTTTAGAACAAGAAATTGACAGAATAAGTATTTCTGATTAATACATTTAATATCACAAAAAATTGACATTTTGAATACCCTTTCAATTTTAATTTTTCAACTTATAATTAAACATTATAATACTTCATCCACCCCATACCACAAAATAAACATGTCTATCTCCAATTAAAAACTCAAAAACAGTTCTTTAATATTTGTTTTGTGCAAATAGAATGTATATTAAATGATAGTGACAAATTGGACTTGGGATGCTATAAAGTTATGCTATGATAAAATATCAAGGTGGGAAAAAAGAAGTCCAAGTCGAAGATTCTTAAAATGTAATGATTCAAAACCCAAATAAAAATATAAGGCTGTCACTGGGCTTTGTGCAGGATGGACCAGCAAACGTCAGGTGAGAGGCTTCAAACAACTGCAATAATGAAGAGCAGAATATATAATTATGTGGAATGCAATTATTGGTTCAGAAGGAAAGGTATCTGTAATCTAAACAGAGATTTTATGCTTGGAATGTGAGTAAATCACAGAAGTAATCAGGTGAGAGAGGGAATACAAGGTGAGGGCTGCATAAACGTAGCTTCAATGGATTTTTTCATCATTGATGATACCCTTATCTCGTCACATATTGTGTCAAGCTGTCCCTTAACAAAGGCCAAAGGAAAAGCTATTGTTTTACATCCTGGATGGCAATGATTTGAGACGCAAGATTCCTGTAAATTAAAGTGATTTAAAGATCTATTTTGACCGGATATGAGTTTGGATGACAACTCTCATCCTGCTTTCCTTCCGGGGAGCCCACTCAATTCGTAAAGGTAAAGATGAAAATGCAGCAAGGCAGGTACCGTAGATATGAGTATGCACTATCTTGAAAAAGAGAACTATGAAAATCGTACAACATTTGTACTGAATTTGAAAAACTGATTAAAAACTGGTTGATTTGAAAAAACAGGCCTAAAAACTGCTGAGCATATAATTGGTAGGGGTTACAATATGTTTTCCGGTTATGACATTTATCAAAGTTTAGAAGTTTAATTGATCGAGCATGATTGGTGAGCATTAGGATATGTTTTTTCATTAATCATCAATCAAAGTTTCAAAGTTCAATTGGTTGACCATAATTGATGAGGGTTATGATACCTTCTTCTCTTGAACATAACTGGTGAGGGTTACAGTGTGTTCCTTCATTACGCCTTCCTATCAAAGCTTACAATTAGTTTAGTTGGTTGACATAATTGATGAGGGTTATGATTTTTCCCTCCCTTACACCTTCCCTCAAAATTTAAACGTCTAAATATACCATAAAAGATTGATGAGTCTCAAATTATACCTAACAGCTTTGACTGATTGAATACTCCTTATCCTTATCTTTCATTGGAAGAAACTTTAAGCTTAAACTCTCTATATTGCTAAAAACAGTTCTGTAAATTTAATATACAACCTTGTTAATAAAAAAAAATCTTTAGTTTTATTTTAGGACGTAGGCGTATAAAGGAAAACTTAGGCCCAATGATTACGTTCATTCATACGAATATTTTGGTTTCTCCCAAATATTTCCTGTCACATCGAGGCCACTTTATTTGTCAAATTGTTTAGCTTTCATTAAAAGCCAACTGGCCCGCGCTGGTTACTACCCAACAGCTTTCACTTTTATCGTCCTCAAAAGACGATTTTTGAAGTTCTACAAAGTTCACGTGTATTGTTTATTGTGGGTATGTCTTTGCTCATACAAGTGAGAAAAAGCTACACGTACGGCTCCCACAGGCCTTTATATGAACACAAGCTCACTGAATGGATTATGATATATGTGTCTCATTAAACTCGTTGCAGGGAACGTCCTGTACCTCGTCTTGCCCTATTTCATACTCTGAGCTTTTCCGTTCCTAGTGTTGTGCATAGCTATGGAGGTAGATTGCAGTGCAAATCATGTTGTGGCAAAAAGATTATGGAATATGTTGAAGGTGGCAATTTTCATGCTGAGAAAAGGAATTGTGTTGAAAAGAAAGCTGGTGATGGACATACATATGATGATGAAGCGAGGAAAAGTACTGGGCAAATCTCTGGGAAGCTTGATGTTCCACAATTCTCAAGGGAAGAGCCGCCATTATAGAACTGGCCTTGGGATTAAGGAATACGAGTTTTCCTGCAGTAATAGCCCTGCTTTTCCTTCTCTTTCCTTTCATTGGGGGAAGAAAAAGCATCACTTCTTTCCCTCAATTCCTTGTATTCAACCGCATGCTGCTGGTGAAGATGAGTGCTATGCAAACGCCATTGTTGTTTCTCAGTGTGAATATTTCACTAAGAATAAGATGGATCTGACAGATCTGCCAGGTGTAGATCAGACCACAAGGGCTCTGTCACCCTTTTGTTGTATAGAAGAGCGCGTAGACAGAGAGGCAGAAGAGTTCATTTCCAGGTTCTACCAGTAGATTCAGTTGCAACGCCAGGTTTCCTTTGTGCAATACAATGAAATGCTTGCCAGGGGTTCCGGATAAAATTAGCACAAAAGCTTTGTGTTTATATTTGCTTTATGTAAGCCAAATAAGTAGTACCATTGAAATGTGGGTCTGAATCTTGGTCTCCTTATAGTAAGCACTACCATTTACTACCAAACTTTACTATTTTACTATCGTTGTGGAATGTAATGTTATATTCTGAAAGCTACTGCATTATGTAGCATCTATAACTCCTAAGTGGATTCAACCATTTGCAACCAAAGGAGAGAATGAGTTTCTGATCTGGTGAATCTGGGCGATTTGCAGCTCTGGCATATTTCTTTATTCTTTGAGTGTGCAAGGTAGTGTAGAGATTGCTCTGTAATATTTCTGCTATGAATATAACATAGAGACACTTTTTTCTGTAAGTTCTTTCTGGTATATTCTTGTGAAACTATGACTCTTAGTTTTGTTAATAAAACATCTGTTAGTTTTCTACTAAAAGTGTGCTCTGAATGGTTTCTAAATATTTGAGGGCTTAAAATACTTCACTAATGAAAAGAAAATTTGGGCTAACTCGTGGTTCAATAAATCTAATAATTCCTTTTTCTGTACACAGGATGAATATTTTTGGTTTCACACAATGACTGGAATGAATGCAGTAGTCAGACGACTTTCGTTTCAGGGTAAGAGATAAAACATGTGGGTGAGTTATGCTTTCAATTTTAATTCAAGAATCTTGATAAACAGTCAAAATCAATTAGAGAAGCAGAATCACAACACAAATGAGCACCGCAATGAAAGGCTAGTGGGTGAAATGGGTTGGGAAAGCATAGCCATTATAAGGAACTTTTATTCGTCTGAACGGATGTCTGACATTCGAAGCAACGGAAGATGTGGATGATTGTTCAAATGGCAACATGAAACCTCATTGGAAACAAATATTTTTGAAATTGCTGTTTATGAGTTGTTATCCAAAATATCTTTGCTGTGGGCAAATGTTTAAATGACAACGCGAAGTTTCATTGAAAATCGTACAAGAAAGAGGTAATTTTTTTGCACATTCACCGATATTAATTTCGAAACCAGTATTTTGTAATTCTAAATCATTCAGTTTTGAATACGTCTGAGTTACTTTTCAGTATTTTGTCTTTATGAGATGAACCTTAGATTAATCATGTATGGTCGCCATTTCAGTTTTCAATATATATATATATACACTTTTAATGGAGAGTGTTCTCTTGAATGTTCAAACTGTAAATACTAAATCAAGCCTAATTTCTGCACCCAGAGGTTATGAGATAACAACAGAAAGAACAAAGTAAAAAAAACTTCGAAACACACACACAGAAAATCTGTATTTTTGCAGACACAATAAAAGAAGTCCTTTATTCATCTTAAATACAAGAGCAATTTCAAATACAAGGAATGCCAGTTACAAACTTGACTAAAAATGGAGAACCTGACAATAGACTAAATGGTAAAAACAGCCACTGTATGAAACATGCATGCTGCAGAAGTCAGGAAGCAATTCAAAACAAAACAGTAACGCCTGGAGCAGCGCAGGCATCACCAAAAATAGGAGAAACCAATGCATCAAATGCTGACATACTCCCCCTTGATGCTGAGAGGGCTCACAATGTGATCTCTGAGTTTCAAAAATTGATCTTTTGCAACAGCTTTGGTGAAAATATCCGATAATTGTTCTTTAGTGTTGATGTATTTCAATTCTATTGCTTTCTTCTGCACCAAATCTTTGATAAAATGGTGTTTCAAATCAAATTGTTTCATCCTGCTGTGATGAACAGGATTCTTGGCCAATTTAATGGCACTAATGTTGTCACAAAAAATCATTGTAGGCTAAACCTGTATCTCTCCAATTTCTTCAAGAAGTTTTATGAGCCATAATGCTTGTGTACCTACTGACGTAACTGCAACATATTCTGCTTCTGTAGAAGAAAGAGCAACAATACTCTGCTTCTTTGAACTCCAAGTAATCAAACTAGTGCCCAAAGAAAAGCAATTACTAGATGTAGACTTTCGGTCATCCAAACTACCTCCCCAATCAAAATCACTAAAACCAACAAGACTGAATTTTTTAGAAGTGTAGTAATGAATACCAAAATCTAAAGTGCCTTTCACATACCTCAAAATTCTTTTGGCTGCCTTCATATGCATTTTAGATGGCTCTGTCATATACCTTGAAACAAGTGAGACTGAATATGCAATATCAGGTCTTGTATGAGTTAAAAACATTAAACTTCCAATAATACTCCTATAAGTTGTCTCATCAACTATTTCAGCACCATCATCTCTACACAACACAACTTTATGAGCAACTGGAGTGGAGGCTAGTTTACAATCAACCATGTCAAACTTCTTCAACATATCTTTTGCATATTTGGTTTGGCAAATGAAAATTTCATTCTCACTTTGATAAACCTCCATTCCTAAAAAGTATTTCATGAGACCTAAATCTTTCATCTCAAATTCCTTCATCATAACAACTTTGAATTCATCCTTCATCTTAGAACTACTACCCATATACAACAAATCATCAACATACAAACTCACAATAAGAATATCATTACCTTCTTGTTTGTAGTAAAGGGTAGGTTCATTCTTACTTTTTTGAAAGCCATTCTCTTGAAAATATCCATCAATCCTAGCATACCATGCTCGTGGTGCTTGCTTGAGGCCATACAAAGCCTTCTTCAACTTGTAAATTTGATCTTCTTGTCCTTGCACTTCAAAACCTTGTGGTTGTTCCACATACACTTCCTCTTCTAAGTACCCATTCAAGAAGGCACTTTTCACATCCATATGCTGTATGCTCCAATTCTTTTGAGCTGCTAATGAAATCAACATTTTGATGGTCTCTTGTCTTGCAACTGGTGCAAATGTCTCTTCATAATCAATCCCATACTTCTGGGTGAAGCCTTTGGCAACCAATCTTGCCTTGTGTCTTTCAACACTCCCATCACTGTTATACTTAATCTTATAGACCCATTTGTTGCCAATCTTCTTCTTGTCATGTGGAAGCTCTGTAAGCTCCCAAGTGTTGTTCCTGTGAATGGAATCCATCTCTTCTTTCATTGCTTTCACCCAAAACTCATTAGTACTTGCATCTTCAAAACATGATGGTTCAAAATCAGCCTTGGAAAGTAAAGCAAAATTAACTATCTCACTTCATGTTCTTGATTTGCACTCCTTTCATAAATATCGCTCAAACTTCTTACCTTCCTTCTAGAACTTGGAGTTGAAGAAGGACTTGCAATTTGAATTGATGAGGGGCTACTTGATGGACTTGTAGCTCTTGGAGTTGAAATGTTAGTGGGCTGCTCATGATCAATTTCATCAATAATATTATCATTCAAAACAGATTTTGGATTTTCCACATGGCCTTTTTGATGACCATAAACTCCCCCTTCATCAAAAATCACATCTCTAGAGGTAACAATATTATGAGTGAGAGGATTATACAACTTATAAGCCTTGCTTTCCTCACTATATCCAATGAAAATACATGATTCACTTTTAGGATCTAGCTTTTGCCTCTTTTGATCAGCTACATGTACTTATGCTAAACACCCAAAAACTTTGAAATGCTTAACATTAGGCTTTTTATCATACCAGGCTTCATGAGGAGTCTTCATATCAAGAGCACTTGTGGGACTCTGATTGAGAATGTATACTACTGTAGCAACTGCCTCTCCCCAAAAAGAATTGCTAAGACCCTTGGTTTGTAGCATACTTCTTGCCATTTCCACCATTGTACGATTTTTCCTTTCAGCTACTCCATTTTGTTGGGGTGTGTATGCAGTGGTGAGCTGCCTCCTGATACCATTCACCTCACAATAATCTTGGAAGGCTCTTGAACAGAATTCACCTCCACGATCAGTTCTTAAACACTTGATTGTGCTCCCCTTCTCATTTTCAACACGTACTTTAAACCTTTTGAACATATCAAGGGCTTCTTCTTTGGCCTTCAAAAAATACACCCAACATTTTCGTGAGTAATCATCTATAAAAGTGATAAAATATGATGACTTACCCAAACTCTTTGTTTGCATAGGACCACAAATATCAGAATGAACAAGTTGAAGGGGATGATGGGCCCTCCATGCGTTGCCTTTTGAAAATTTCTCCCTTGTGTGCTTGCCTTTAGCACATCCTTCACAAACCTCCTTGTGCTCTTCAACCTTTGGTAAACCACAAACTAATGCATTTGATGTCAGAGTCTTCAAACTATGAAAATTTAAATGTCCATACCTAAGATGCCATAACCAACTGATATCCTCATATGCCATATTTGCAAGGCTGTTGTTATGTTCACCAAATGTCAAAGGGAACATTCTATTCTTTGTCATAGGCACAACAGTCACAACCCTATTGCCCTGATGCTTATCATAAATTGTACATTTCTTATTCTCAAAAACAACTTTATAGTTCTTCTCACATAGTTGTCCAACACTTAACAAACTATGCTTTAACTGTGGAGTGAAATAAATATCATTGACACTCTTTATACCTTCTTTTGTGTGGACTTCCATAGCTCCTTTTGCAGCAACCTCCAACGATTTGTCATCACCAAGCTGAATCTTCGACTTGAAACTCTCATCCTTTGTTGAAAACAAATTCTCATTCCCTGTCATATGGTTAGAGCATCTAGAATCTAGATACCAAACTTCTTTACTACTAGTTTCACCTATAGAGTAAGATAAAAATAAATGATCTGGAGTCTTTTCATCATTTTCTTTAGCATAATTAACACTTTTACCTTCTTTTAATCTGCACTCTCTTTCATAGTGCCCATACTTATTACAATGGTAACATTGAACATTTCTTTTATCAAAACTGCCTCTACCTCGTCCTCTGGAACCACCTCTTCCACCATCTCTTCCTCTGGAACCACCTCTACCTCTATTTCCTTTTGCATGATTCTGATTTTGACCTACATTGTTTTTGGTGCTGCTGTTGGCATCCTCTTTCTTTGTGATTTGCAATTTGGATGAAAAGGCTTTCGCATCACTTTCTCCAAATGAATATTTCAATCTCTCTTCATGAGACATAAGAGACCCAACTAGGTGATCAAACTGAAGAGTTGTCAAATCTTTGCTTTCTTCCATGATAATGGCAACATGATTCAATTTGGGTGTGAGAGTTCTCAACACCTTTTTGATCAAAACCTCATTGTTCACATTTTCTCCAAGTGTAGCCATCTTATTGACCACATCTTTAACTCTAACACAATAATTACTCACACTTTCAGCTTCTTGCATCTTTAAATTTTCAAAATCTCTTTTCAACGTCTGTAACTTTACCTCTTTCACTTGATCACTGCCTTGGTAAGCTTCTTTTAGAGTCTTCCAGGCATCTTCTACTGTCTTTGCACCCGCAATCCTTGGAAATAAGCTCTTATCAAGAGCCATTTGAATATGAAACAAAGCTTGAGAATTCTTCTTCTTGGCTTCCTTTTTAGCTGTTTTATCATTGGCTGTGACAGTAGTCCAATCTACTGGTTCTGCATAACCTGTTTCTACAATCTCCCGTAAATCTTTTCCTGTCAAAAAAGTCATCATTTTGATGCACCAATATTCATAATCATTTCCATCAAATTCAGGAATTGGCAATGAATTGAAACCAGACATGATTATCAAAGCAAAAATTAACCTGCTCTGAGACCAAATGTAAATACTAAATCAAGCCTAATTCCTGCACCCAGAGGTTATGAGATAACAACAGAAAGAACAAAGTAAAAAAAACTTCGAAACACACACACAGAAAATCTGTATTTTTGCAGACACAATAAAAGAAGTCCTTTATTCATACTTAAATACAAGAGAAATTTCAAATACAACAAAAGCCAATTACAAACTTGACTAAAAACGGAGAACCTGACAATAGACTAAATGGTAAAAACAGCCACTGCATGAAACATGCATGCTGCAGAAGTCAGGAAGCAATTCGAAACAAAACAATAATTCCTGGAGCAGCACAGGCATCACCAAAAATAGGAGAAACCAATGCATCAAATGCTGACACAAACAAGGCTATAGTGCCAAATTAATAAAATAAATATAGAAGTCTGAGCAATAGTAGAGAGGTGTCAGTTTTGGTCATTCTATTTGTTTCATATATTAATAGGGTCTGAAATACCATGGGAGGTTTCCAATCATCATTACCATCTATAACATTATTATCTTTTTTATTTTATTTTTAGTATCAATTCAAACAAAAGATATATCAAGAGCATATGGAGAAAACATGTCAAAATTTGCTCAATCAATAGTCCCACCAACAACAACCAAGAGATAAGTAGTACAACTATCTTTGTTGAGCACAATCTCTTCTCACATGTTATGGAAAGGCCTAATATGGAGCATCTCAGTTGCCAAGAGAATATTGGTTTCATCTTCAACCATGCCCACAAGGTGGAGATTGACCTCTACTAGAGGTGGGAGTGGGATGAATTGTGGCAACAACATATGGGGCATTTGTCCAATTATCCAATAACACTTCAAGGTGAGTAACTTCAAGCACAATTTTATTCACTTGCACTTGAATTTGCATAAACACATTACATCATAGCTTTAGAAGAAAGTGAGAAATTATGATCAATAGAACATGCAAAAATAGATAAGATTTCTAATTTTCCAAATGCTAAAGAAAATATTCACCTTGAAAGACTGTCAAAGTGAGTATATCTAGAAGAGATTAGAGTCTAATCTCCTAATAACATCATATTCTAAGAAAAAGATTCAAGCCTACAAGGCTTGAAGGAATTGTGAATTGATGTCCAAGTAGGTTGAGCACTAGGAAAATACTAGAAAAGATTACTTAGATAATTTCAATTTTACCACAAAAAAGAGATTAAAGATTAAGAACCCCCAAGTGAATTAAACTAGAACCAATGGGAAATCCTTGAAAGAATAAACTAGGCAAAATGAGTGAGATTTTCCTCAAGAATAGTCAACCAAACAATGTAGAATATAATTGTCAAATTGATAATGAAGATTGTAGTAGCCATCTTTAGTTCAAAATAGGTACCATGGACAAATGAGGAAACGATGAAGAGTAGCCTTCGTGAATAAACGTTTGGCAACCTGAGAAAAAATTGGTTCTTGACTCCTTTTTAAAAAACTCCATAGCATGGACCCATGAGATCTTAGCAAGAGGAGAATTTGATAATAAAAAATAGAAGATCACCAAATAATTTTTTTTTGATTATATTAAAACTGGAAGGGCCAGTACCCATTACAAACCAGCCACAGAGGCAAACCAGGGACTCATGAGCAGTGATAAAACCAAAAAAGTAAACATAAACTAAAGCTTAAACAATTTGACTAGCAGGAAATAACAACAAAAAGAAACCATAGAATCAGGACCAACACAAAACCACCAGACACCTACATGTCTCCAAACAGCTTGAGACCAGTGATCGCATTCCACTCTTGAGGTAGGAACTCGAGCTTCTTCTCAATAGTCACAGGCCCCTGAAGAATGGCCTAGGTATCCTTAGTAACATTGTGAGTTGAGGTGTCCACCTTCTTACCCTTATTCTACGCTTGACCATCATCCACCCCTTACGTCAGCCACTTCCCCTAGCTCTTCCTTATCTCGTCTTGAAAAACCTAAAGAGTGAGGGTAGTATTCTTCACATTTTCTTTGTTCTAGTCGATGATAACCCTCAGGCAATGCATTGTCTTCTCGTGGTTCTGGTGTATGGCATCAATTTTAGCCAATAAACTCTTGTTATCTTCCTCTGACCCAACAATGGCCCAGGGATCATCCAACTCTTTTCCGCACCTTCCCATCTCAAAGGCCCTGGCCAAGGAGGTAATCATGTCCCAATGCAGTTTGTTCTCCACCTACCTAGGCAACACATCATGTTGTTCCAGAACCTTGCCCTCCAAGATTTGCATCCTCTCTTTAGTAGTAACCAAGTGACCCAACATCCATTTCATATCCTTCTCAACATTAATTGTCTTTGATATTTTCAAAAAAATTGTTGATTGATAGAAAATATTTTATAAATACTAGTCTCATTTCAAAAAAATCAAGGCTTGATAGCTTCCCAAGCTCTGAAAATATTATCATCACAAAAATCCCCTAGACTTGTGCACATTCTATCTTTACAAGGAGGATGTGAAATTCAGTCCCATTCCAAGTTAGTCTCCGAAAAGGGAGACCAAAATAAATGCAATAAAAAATTAAATATTTTCAAGCCTCATTACCTTTCAAATCTTAGAGTTCTATTTGGCACATAAAGCTAGACATTGGTGCATGGTGGAGGGTAAGCTTGGCACTCCAAAACATGTGGTAGGTAACAATATTCTCATGCCATCTAATGGAAATCTTTATGATTTTTTGATGAGATCTAAAGGAAGACTCTAGGAAGCATTTCTAACTTTAGATAAGAGGCTTTGGAAGAGACCCAAAAAAATATATATCAGTGGATATAATAATATTATAATAAATCTAAAGCTTCCTTTTTATAGATAAGGTTCTAATATGGATTCTTATCATTAATCAATTATTATATATCTGTGAGTAGATAATTGATAAAATGTAAGAACATTTATTCTTATGAGTATCATTATTAATGAGAATTAGATATTAACAATCAACAAATTGATATTGATTGTCATATACACAAAGTTACTTTTTTATTACATCTCGCATCACTTGAAAGTTGCACAATATTCTATTAGTATCATGTATTTTCTTGCATCAAACTATAAAATACATATTGATCAATAAGTAGTGTTCATTGTCGTAACATGTATTTTCATAACTATTGAAACAATTGAAAAAACCTTACTAAGTGTTAAAGAATTTTTATAGTTCAACACTCTCAAAATTGACTTCCAATAATACTCTCTACAACACCATCTTTTCTAAAATTTATATATACTAAGCACACACATTTTACAAATATCAGAACTTAATTTTTATATTGAAAAGAATAATACTATTCATGATAAAAATCATTCTAGATTAACTAAATTATAAATTTAATCCTATAAAAATAACTAATAATCTTAAATATCAATCATATTAAATCTTCCATCCTTAATCCACCTCTAAATCTTAAATATTAAACTTTCACTACATAATATTAATTAAAATCACTATCAATCCAATTTCTTCCCTCCTTACCATTGGTTTTCTATCTCAATATTTCTACATCAAAATCATTGATTAGAATTTATTAATTTTATATTAATTTGTTAATCAAAATTTGGACTTCTAAATTCCCATCTAGAGGTCATTATCATGTACACACATTACTTGTTTAATTAGGCAAGAGTAACTCCATGTAAAAGTTAACAAATTCAAATAATTTAATTGTTTAAATCTATTTCATTGTATCTAATTATTTTTAATTTTTTTAGAATACACATTTTAGTATAGTGATATATTAAAAATACAACTTAAGATTTGAAATGGAAAAATTAAAAGAAGAGGATATTCATTTGAAAATAAGAAGAATTTGATTTTTAAAGTTTATTTATTTTATATATTTAAGTTATTTGTTAGGTGGAATTATTTGTGAATGTTTTGAGTCATGTTAAATGTGATAGAATTCATATGGTCGTGGAATTTTCTTTTTTTTATGCTAGCATATTTATGACTATAACAACAATATATGTTCTCTTGCAATATATACTTGTAACAAAGAAATATTACTTAGGTGGGTTCTATTGTAGAGACTATAAAGACTTTTAGAGACTTATCTTGAGGAGTTATGGAAGCCAACATTTTTTCTCTAGTAGTCAAATTATACAAAAAAGAAAGATATGAATATTGTAATACCTTGAGGAAAGTGTAAAGTGTAAGCACTAGGTTAGTGTGTAGATGGATATGGTAGTGGAGTTTCATAAGTGATAATGGTTTCTTATGTTTTTCCTTCTATTTTATTTTTCCTTGTGTACTATTCTTGTGCATTCATTTTTTTAGTGATCTATTTATTTAACAGAGAATAGTTGTTAATGAAAATTTGGAAATGAAAATACATACATTTAAATTGAAGTGAAATGACTAGAAGTGTACAGTAAAAAATAAACTTTTGAACCTTTTTCAAGTGGGCCTAAGAGTATAATAACATATGTGATAGTAGAATGTTAGGTCTAAAATAAAGAAAAACATGTCGAGGAAAAAATGAGTTATTTGTTCTTAGGTTAAGCACATGCATTTTACAACCTACATGGATTGTAAAAATTATAATTCCCAATTAGTATAGTTAAATTGAGGTACAGTTCTCTAGGAAAATATTGGAGTTATATAATAAGTAAAATTTATGTTGTAAGAATTAAGTTTTCTTGCATTACATGTTTCCTTAAATTTTCAACTTAAGTTTACTTTTAAAGTATGTTTTTCCTTAGAGATGGCTATGTCTTTATCTTAATTTATTGCATGAATTGGTCCATTGAATTATGAGATGGTATTTTTCATAATTTTGTTGTTGGAGTAGTGTAAAAAATTATACTCCTTTCTTGGATACGGTACAATTTCACACTTAATTTAGACCTATTTTAGTACCCTTGCATTCATGACCATTTAAATCATCGTTAATAGGCCCCTAAGACCCTTTATTTTGGATCTCAAGGCCTGTTTCAACTAAAATTCTAACAAAATTAGAAAAAATATTAAATTTTCTAACAACCCATCATTGGCCCACCCCAAAAAAACTATGATGGGACTCATATGCCACCTTGGGCGTATGAGTCCCCCTATATGGGACGCATATTCCACAAGTGGTGTATGAGTTCCCTAGGTGGAACTCATACACCACAAGTGGCATATGAGTTCCATGTGGTCCCTTTTTAGGGTTTGAGCAGGAAATTCAAGTTTTTAAGTCAAGATTTTAGTTGTTGTCAGTATTTGAGATCTAAATAACGGTAAATTAGATGAAGTGCCTTTATAAACATGCTTTCATGTCCTTATTTTCATCTAGAGAAATAAGTTCAAGATCTAAGCATTCACAAGAATTCAAGCATTATTTCACAAGAGTATTCAAGAGCAAGTAGCAAACAAAGTTGAAGTCTTGGAGCAGCATAATTGTTTTTTTTGTAGGTCTTCAAGCTCACTTTCATTCAAGATCTAGCATTTTCAAGGATTGATTATGGTCGCCTATAGTGAATCATGATGGATTCCAGGTTGAGGAGATGCGACTAGTTGTTAAGCCAAGCCTAATGGCTTGTTTCATAAGTGATTCCATCCTCCATTATCATTCTAATTTCAGCCTAAAGGAATGTTCATGCATTATTATGGCTTATTAGGGTGATTAGAGATCTTCCTAAGTGAGTCATCATATTCATACTTCATTGACGCATCTCATTCTAGTACATTAGAATAGGGTTGCATTGCATTTCAGATTTCATAATCTTAGATACACTTAAGGTTAGGATTTGCATTCACATTTACATCCAAGATATGTTGTTTCTATCAAGGTTTAATTACCCAACTAGGGGTTTTATTGAGGAAAACCTCCCATAAGAAAATCAACACTATATTTTGTTTTCTAGGTCCTTTTACAAGTTCATATCTGAAAATCAGACTAAGAAGAAAGAGCAGAGATTGAAAAGCAGATTCAGACCTTGAATTTTCAAAAAACTAGAATGATATTGATACACCACAAGTTTTGTATGAGTTTCAGTATATTAAATTTTCCAGATTTCTAAATATCTTGATTTGTCATCACCAGATTCATGTTTCATCCTAGAAATCCTAATCTGGGACTGATACGCCTAGCCTAGCATATCATTCCTAATGTGCATTGAATTCAAAAAAATAGCATTATAGATCTTCATTCAAGCTACTACAAGTTTCTAGGTGCACCTCTCTAATTCTGCAGTTTTCTATTTTGTTTTGCATTCATTTTTAGGCCATTTACTTAGGTTTTGTACATCACTAAGTTTTTTCATTAGGTCTCGTAGGTTACTAGATTTTCCAAGCCCTAGCTTGGTGGTAAACCCCCTTTTAGTCTTTGATCATACCCTAGGAAAACCTTTAGGAGATATCTTTCCTTTATTCCATCATTGGATTGAGATCTCTAAGGCTTTCCTTGAGTGAAACTTTAAGAAAATAGGACCCTCATCTCATCTACAATTCAAAATTTTCTTTATTTCATTTTGGTGATCCGGATGTGATGTGGCAGATCTAATACAAGGAATGAATGTGGTAAACGTAGACATTACCTTTCATCAACATGAGCTAACCCCTTTGGAAATGAGAAAGAAAATGGATGCATTCATGGTAATAGTTATCTATAATAGGTTAGGATTAAAAATAACAATTGTTGACAATGGCTCCACTCTCAATGTATGTATTGTGACCCTTTTGGATAAACTAGGCGTCAATAAATCAAGAATTCAACCTGATTCCTTATCAATTTGAGGATTTGATAATGTATGAAATCAACCCCTTGGTGTGATGATTTAGCCTATTACAGTTGGAAAGGCTATATTAAAAACTCCTATTCATGTCATGCCTGATAATCTTTCACACAATCTTCTTTTAGGGCGACCTTGGATTCATGAAATGCATGCAGTGCCTTCTACTCTTCATCGTATAATGAAATATGTCTATAACAATAAATTATACCAAGTTGAAATAGACCCCGAGCCTGAAAGTTATTTCCAAGTTGACAAGGGAACAACAAGTCCTCTAAACACACTAATTTCAACATTGAACATAGAACCTATGGAAGAAGATAAAAAGAGATGGAAATAGTGTTGAAGTTATTGGAAGATGATTATGGTTCCTTAGAGTTCACACCTTCGTTTATGGGAGAATACATAATAACAGAAGAAACTGAAAAACAAAAATAACCAATGGTGTTGTCAACATAGAATTCAAAATAAAAATCACAAGCATCTACCTCATCTAATCTAGAAGAAGACACAAGCTATATGAAGAAACTTGGTTATAGTGGAAAAGGATGTGGAAAGAAAGAACAAGGCATTTGAGTTCCTATAGAGCCTAATGTACAAGAAACAAAAAGTGGTTTGGCATATTGTCCCTCTAAGATAACGCAAGAAAAAAAAAGACCCTCATTGAACATCAATTCCATCACATGTAATCCTAAAACAACTCTCACCTTAAATCATCCTAAATTACTTGATACAACTTGTGAACCATCATGGGAATACTTTGAAGATGATAAAGCATTGAAATAAATGTTAGGAGTTTATGACAAACCATATACTCCTCCTAAAAAGAAACGAGTTACATGTGCTATGATAGTGCTAAGAAATAAGACAAAGAAAATGAAAGTAATGAGATTGATGAAGACAAATAACAATACAACTCTGAATTACCAAAACAAGGTGCATTTCCTTTGGGAGATACAATCGAATATCGATGCATATTAATAGTAAGGAGAAAGTGATTAAGATAGGAAAGTGCCTTGACAAAGATGAACAAGAGGACCATGCAACTTTACTTCATGATTTTCTCAAGCTTTTTGCTTTGACTTATTTAGATATGCCAGGAATTGATGCTAAGATAGTTACACATAATGTAGTCCTTGTTGAAAATGCTAAACTGGTAAGAAAAAAGATACGAAAGATGAACCCTAAGATAGCCTTATTAGTTAAGGCTGAGATTGAAAAAATACTTGAAGTAGGTTTTATCTAACCTATTGATTATTCTCCTTGCATCTCAAGCATTGTTGCAGTTGTGAAACCTAAAAATTGTATTAGGATGTGTATAGACTTTCATGATTTAAATAAAGCATCTTTAAAAGATGACTTTCCCCTTCCTAATATTGACATGATAATAGACTCGACTGTTGGACATGATTTTTTGTCATTCATGGATGAATTCTTTGGATACAACCAAATCTTCATCAACCCTCAAGATCAATACAAAACAACATTTACTACAGTTTGGGGAACATTTTACTGGGTAGTAATGCCTTTTGGATGGAAGAATATAGGCACAACATATCAACGAGCTATGTCATTTATATTTCATGATTACATACATAAGATCTTGGAAGATTATGTTGATGATATTATGGAAAATTCTTTAAATCAACAAAGACAATGTGAATATCCTTCACAAAATCTTTGAGCGCATGCAAAAATATAACATGAGATTGAATCCAAGAAACTGTTTCTTTGGCGTAGATAGTGGATTTTTCTTACGTTTTATAGTATCTCACAGAGGCATTGACGTGGACTCAAAGAAAATTTGTGCTATAGTTACATGCCACCTCCTAGAAACATTTCCCAATTACACACTTTACAAGGAAGAATTTAGGCAATCCATTATTTTGTACCATCCCTAGCAGACAAGACATTACCATTTACACATCTTAAGAAAGAGGTTCAATTTAATTGGAATAAGGAGTATAAATAGGATTTTGATCGTTTGAAAGATTACCTCACTACTCCACCTGTTTTATAACCTACTATGCAAGACAAACTATTTATCCTTTATGCATCATCATTGTCCCATGCTCTCACAATATTGTTGGCTCAACAGGATGAAAATGGTAAAGAACATCCCATTTATTACATCAACCAGACTCTGATTGATTACGAAACCCAATACTCAACAATAGAAAAACAATGTTTGGTTCTTGTATTTGCTACTAGTAAATTGAGACATTGCTTACCGAATGCTAAAATACATGTGATGAAAAAAATGGATCCTTTATAACATATTTTCACTAAAATTGATTTATCAAGATGTTTAGCTAAGTGGGTTATGTTGTTAACTGAGTTAGACCTTAATTTTGCATCACAAAAAGAAATTAAAGGGAAAGATTTAACCAACCAATTAGCTGAGGATCCTTCTCCTCTAGCGTTACATAATAATGATTCATTCCCTAATGATAACGTGTTTACCATTGAACTTGATACATGGGAGTTATACTTTGATGACACTAGGTGTAGAACTAGCTTTGGCGTGGGATTAAAATAGTCCCACCTATAGGAAATCCTATTCCCTTGTTAGAAAGCTTTGATTCTTTCACCATTGATAACATACCATGTAAAGATAATCAACATGTAGATGCAATGGCGAGTGCAACTTCCCTTATATCTCCTCAGGATCCTTCAAAAGATTTCACATTCATTGTCCACACAATTATGAAACCATCAATAGAAGATAAAATTGAAGAAATAATATCAACAACTATGGAAAGCTCTAGTGAATGGTATT
>CM021101.1:206799059-206834679 GCA_007115665.2 Sequoiadendron giganteum
CCTCCTGGTCTTTAATTCGTTTCTTGTTGACTGTGTTTCCTTTTCCGCTCACCAAAAACTTCCACCCCCTGCAGCCTTTCCTTCTTGGCCTATCGTCCTTTCTTTCGGTGCGCCTTCCTGCTCGCTTCCGACCTTACTGCCAAAAAAAGCACATAGTTGTATGCCACGTCTAGAAACCCCATTCCAAAAAACCTTCACAGTTTCACTATTTGGTTATTCCTCCTTATGTGAACTCCTTACATCGCGTCCACCTCCTCTTTGCGTTGATCTCTTCTTCTTTGGAATCTGCACATAAACATTGGAGGATTCCTGTCAATGCTTTGTTTCTTGCCTTCGCAGCTCCACCTTCAATTTTTCCCATGCCATTAGCACATCTAGTTTGTAAACCTCCCTATTTGTCAATTTTTGCCACCTGATAGAAGGGATTAACCCTTCATTCGTTGCTTCATCCATATCCTCTATTCCCTATTTGACATCGAAGCCAACTCCAGGCACAGCCCATTCGAGGAAAGACTCCAAATTTCCTAAGAGTTCCTCCTGGAACATAATGAGCATTACTCTTTTGATCTCTTTCGGATCTTCACCAATTTCCATTGCCCACACAAAAATCATGGATGCAATATCTACATTTTGACAGTCTCTATGCGTTGCATCTCGAAAATGCTGTCCCAGTGTCTCCATGACTTCATTTACTACCTCATCATTTGTTACCTTCAGTAGCTGCTTCAATCTTTTCACCGTAGGCTTTCCAAAAAAAGCTTTCTGTTGTAGCTTGGTGGAGAAGCCCCATATTGCTTCCATTTTTAACAGATGTTGTTTTCACCTCTCCCACAGATACACCACTAAATTCTTAATTTTCTTACTACTTCTCCTGGCTTTAAAGCTCACATCTCTCACCATTAAAACTTCTATATTTTCATCTTAAATGAGCATCATTTACATTTCACTTCCTTCGCCGCCACCTTCCATCGATACCTATCTATTTAATTATTAGACGTGACTTCAACTTTTCCCACACACCCATGATGGTGATAATCTTTTCACCAATCTTATGTGTCATGTCTGAATTTGATCACATACCCTTCAAAATGCCACTGTCTCATCCTGCAAATACCCTTGGCAACTATCCTTTTCTTGTTTTGATTTGACCTTCATCTTAATTGTTGTGACATCCTCTTTATTAAACTATCTATTCCACATAGTTTATATTGGTGGAAAGATGAGAATATCCTCTACAACCCCTTTTTGTTTCACCAATTTTGGGTAAAAAAAAGTCGTCAGCCACATACCCATCATATTGCTACTTTTTGGCCCATCATGATCCTACACATACCCATTTCCATTTCATGTTAGATTTCCGATTTACAAGACACCATTCCATGTACCATTATTCATGTTTTATGTTTCATTATCTAATCATTTGGTTTAATTATCTAAAAGGGGTTTGACTAAGGAAAACCCCCATTGCCTAGCAATCAAAAAGTTTCTCTTCTCTTTGGTCTGTGATTGCAGATCTAGGTGTCTTGGAGCTTGAATATCATTTGAAGATTAGGTTGCAAGGTTGAAGAAAGTCATCAAGTTGTCACAAGGTTGTCATCTTAAAAAAAAGTCACCTATTTTTAACCTCATTATTCTTCTAGGTGCACCTCTATTCATTCTCTATCCTTTATTTTGCATTTTAGTTTCATTTCCTAGGTCATCTAGCTAGGTTTTGCATAGTACTTTGCATGTTGCATTCATTTCTTGTCTTTCCAAGCCCTAGCTTGGTGGTGAACCCTCTCATTTAGTCTCTAATTCTACCAAAGGATACCCCTATTGCAATATTTCTCTCCTTAATTTCATCCCTAACTTGAGAGCTCTAGGGGTCTCTTTGAATGTTCTGTTAGTGAAATAGGAGGATCTCATATCCCCTTGTGTTCCATCTTCCAAAAAGGTAGGATCCTATTTCCAACATTACATTTTGGTGAACCTGACTTTAGAACATCTTAATTCTTGATTTGGAGTGCATTATCATCCTAGATCTACCTTCAAGCATTGACTTTGCATTATATTTTGCATTAGTTAATTGCCATCTAGGGTTTCAAAATCTTGCATTAGTGAAAGTGCATATAGGTTGCATTTTTGCATCTTGCATCATTGAATATCATTTGAAATCTGCATTTTCATCTAGTATGCAGATCATCCAAACTAAAAAGCATAAAAATCACTTAAAGTTTTTCGAAAATTGTGAAATAAACCCTCACTGGGACTCATACGCCCCTTTGGGAAATTTAGTCCTAGTGCAGATTTTAAAATTCCCTTTACAACACTGAAAACCTTGTTTCTACACTTCTATTTTCTGCAATTGGTTACCTATTTTAGTTGGCAAAGTTTATGTTACATGAATTTCATTATATCTCTCTTAATTCGGTTCATTTCATGCATTGCTTAATTTCAAATTTGCATTCTCACATTGCTACATAGCATAATGTGTCAATTATCATGGTCAAAATCTGAAAAATTGCATTTTCCTTTTTGCATGTTTTCCCTATCATTGTTGCATTTCAGATTTGTAGGACAATCATTACATCATGTTTTCATTGCAAAAATATATAGTTACTATACTTCATGTCCTATTTTCAAATCTTGTTGAGTGTTGTAAGAAAGTTTTGTTAAGTGCATATGAATATGAGGTCCTCTCCCCTCTCTTTTTGTTTGTCATTGATCCCTCTCCTAATAGCCCTTCTATGAGTGAGGTTATTCTAGTGAAAGAAACCTTGGGTAATCATAATAGTCACAATTTTTCTTCTCCTAATATCTCTCCTACTTGTGAAGAAGATATTTTAGCATTAGAAGAAATAATCAATGAGATTTTTGAGAGCCTTAGTTGTTTCTCTCATCTTACCTCTCGTACTAGGCAAGAAATAACTAAACAAGAGGACATAACAATAGGTAATCATGATGATCACATAACACAAAAAGAGACCATTGAAACTTACCTATGTATAACACTTCAACTAGTTTTCATTCATCTCCCAACATCTTCCCCTCTTGTGATAACATTATAAATGATGAGGATATGTTGGTGTTGGATAAGTGAACCTTTAAGATCTATGGAAACCCTCTTTATGTTTCTTCCCCTACCTATCCTATTTTGGAAGACATTATGGGACAAAGGAGTGAAAATTTGGACAATCTTGACAATCACATTGCTTCTTCTCCTATTATCTCTCTTAGTTATGAAGAAGATACTTGGATGTTAGAAACTACAATCGATGAAAGCCATGAGTCTTATTTTTCCCTCTTCCCCTAGGGAAAACATTATTGAACAAGAAAACACCATCATTGATAAGCAATAAAATCTAACCATTGGTAACTCCCTTACTTTTCATGAAGTCATTTTAGAATAACCAACCTTTGAATGTAATGAACATCTAGTTTTTAGTTCTCTTAAGAAATCTCCTCCTAGGGAGGATATCATAGTGCAAGAAAATGTGAACATTGACACGTCTTTCAAACACTAAAGATTCCTTAGTTGAAGATGATGAACTGACATTAGACTCCTCTTCACTAAGAGATCATGAAAATAGGGATAAGTTTGTTGAGGTTATGATGAAAAAGATTGGATCTCGTTTAATTAGAGAGCCTTCTAAGTCACCTCCCATTAGTGAATCATATGGAAAGAAGAAAATAAGATATTTCTTGAAATCTATGATGCAATCTAATAATAACAATCTTTTGCACCAACTGAGTTATAATACAGTTTCTCAAACATGTAGGAAACCAAAAAACACTCATGTTTTGTTACCATTGCATCAACATATTGTTCCTAGTGTTGATGAACTTAAAAAGACTTTGGCTAATATATCCATATGGAACCTTATTCAACTATCACCTACATACAAGTTCCTATTTCAAAAAAATATTGCAAATAAAGTAGGAGGAGATCCAAGCTTCTATGAAATTGAATAATGTAACTATTGGCATATGGATTCTAGTGTTGTCATTGATCGAAACCTAAAGTCATTCATCTGGTCCACAGTTTAGTATTGGTTCATACCAGCAGAACAGAGTGAAGAATAGGGTATCTGATTAAACCTGAGTCTGTTGATCAATGTGTATTATATGCTTATCAGTTCATGTTGTGCATCTCAGGGAAGATCGTCGGGTATCTAGAATACCTTATTCTATAGTTTTGTTCCTATGCATTCACTAGTGTTCGATCTAGGAGATGTGGTGCACTAATTTTTTTGTTATCTGTGCTAGAAAGCCGACTTGGCAAAATTAGTCATTGCAGATGTTTAAGAAGTAATTTTTTTAAGTATTTCTATGTTCGAATATGTTTATTTGGGTCCTCACTATGCTTTGACCAACTATGGGTGGTGTGCATAAAGAATTCGTTGTGGATTTAGCCGATAGTTGGAAAGTATTTTATGTTTTATGAAAGCCGACATATGAATGATCAAATATTTGATAGAAGAGATATATATGACATCAGTAGTATCATTTTGAAGAAGTGAATGTGTGTGATGCAAAGTATATTAGTGTGTGGTGTGAAATTCAGACGGATAATGGTTTGAATTCATCTATGCATGGATTTGTGATGCGAATTGCTGAGCAGAGCAGAATCAAATAGAAATCTGATCTATGAGGCTAACTGGAACTATAACCTAGCATAAGTAGATGCTACTACTTCAGTTCAATCCTTTAGATGGTTTTAATCCAAACACTTTGTAAGGAAATGAGCCTTTCTATTTTCAGCAGTGAGCTCTAGGCAGTGAGCCTGAATGCAAGTGCATTCTCTTTTTGTAAAACTTATATTTGAGTACTCAAATTATGGACTAACCTCCACCGTGGTTTTTCCCCTGACAAGGTTTCCACATAAAAATCCTTGTGTTATGGTGTTGTGGATGATTAATTTGTGTGTTTGCATCTTTCCTTTGGTTTAATGTTGAAATGGTTTAAATATTAGATTAATAAAGTTCAGATTTGTAGAACACTGATTCACCTGCCCCTCTCAGTGTTCCCTTCAGTCCAACAATTGGTCTTAGAGCTAGTTCCTTCGAAGAAGTTTAGCAGATTGAGGTGGATCTTGGAATGTAATGGACTCTATTAGTCTTCAGCAACAACTTTTGGTGGCACTTGATGACCTTGATTAGTCTAAAGTAGAAGTCCATGAATTAAAAGAAAATCTTAGGGATGCTAAGAAATTCATTCAGACATTGAAAGATTAGATTGTTAGATACATGGAAAAGAGGAAAGATCTATGTGATCATATTAAGTAGAAAGAAAGTGAAAACATGGATGATGCTCACCTAAATCAAACCTTGAAGGAAATAACTTAAGAATGTGAAAAGCTTTCCAGAAACAATGCTACCCTAAAGGATGAAATGGAATCCATGGTGATGAAGCTGACTAAAGAAATTGAAGATAGAAAGAAGAATGAAGAGAACCTTGCCTAGTCCTTAAAAGAAAGATCTGATGAATGCAGAAGATTAAATGGAGAATTCATTCAGTTAGAAAGTGAATTGCAACAATCCAGAAACAATGAAGAAGAACTTGAAAAATAGATTATTATTCTCAGAAATGAACTTACTACTACAAATGAATACAAGGAGAAGTTTAAGATTAGTTTTGTTAAGCTTGATGAGATGAATCAAGGGTAGAAGAATGCTAAAGATAAGCGAGGTCTTGGATATTTGAAAAGAGAAAGTTTCGGATCTCGACAAAGAAATTTCAAGCAAGGAAATCAGATGAAAAAAGATGGAAGGTATCCAATAAGACAATCTAATGCTCAAAAGTTTAATGGATACTATTTTTCTTGCAATAAATTCAGTCATATGGCTGCTCAGTGTAGAAGTAATATGAAATCAAGTAATCCATCACTCTCTGGTCAGTGTTTCAATTGCAAAAAGTTTGGTCATAAATCAATTGAATGCAGAAATGTGTGAAACTACTCTATCAATAGAAGGAATGTTGAATGTTATACCTGTAGAAGAATTGGGCATATTTCTAATCAATGCAGATTAAGATAAATCAATGGAATGATTGCTCTGGACAAGGAAATATTGTGTGCTATAATTGCAACAGATACGGTCACATTGCAAGATTTTGCATAAACAAAAATGTGGATAGAAAAGGTCCAGTATACAAAGAAAAAAATATACAAAAAGACAAAACAAAAATGATTGTGGATGAAATAAGAGATCAGATGAAGAAGACATGGGTAAGGAAGAATGAATCTGATGCTGGAAATGATTCTGCACTTAAACTTGCTTCCAGTAATTCCTCTAGAAATTGATCTTAGGCCATTGGCCCAGGGGGAGTTTTTAAGAAAATCCTTTTTCCCCTATTTGTAAGCTAGTACCTGATCATGAAAATATTGTCAAAAGGTGTATTAATGATCTACAGACATTCTGGAGAACACTCACAAGGAAACTCAAAGAAATCATAGGTCTGTAGAAGAATTTTTCTCTCGCTGTCTGAGAAAATAGAGTATCTGGAATACCTAGGGAAAAGGAATTTATTACAAGTGTGCGGGCTATAAAAGATAATTTGTAACCCTCTTTTTTCACTTTGCATTGAAGAAGAGAAGGAGGAAAGCTCGGTCTATAGTAGAATCTCAAAGGAGTAAAGTTAATTCGACGACGAATCTCAAAATTCATCAGGTATTTTAGTTGTTTTTGGAATTTCCATATATTTTGGTGTGCGGTTGTAAAAAAGGAAAAATGGAACAAATCAAAGGGTCAATCAATTTAGATGAATACAATAGTGAAAAGATTAGAGCTGTAAGAAATTTTTTGTCACTCGATGAATTGAAATGGGTGAAAGAAGCCAAACACAAGACTTTGGACATTTGGAATGAGTTTCCCTATTTCGGGAATGCGAAAATCGTTAAATTAATTTTGAGCAGATTGAATAATGACATTTTGATTTTGGACAAACCCTACATCATTTTGAAAGAATTAATTAAAAATTTAACTGGATTATGCAAAGTTGGGCATATACCGAGAAAAAAATCCATCCAAAATAAATAAGTCAAAACCCTAACCGAAGTTATTGGAGATAAAAGGGCACTGATAATCTCGACAATCAAAAACCCTATGACAAGGTACATTATGCATGGCATATCATATAAAATATTTTTCAGAAACAGAGAAGGAGAAACTTTGGTTGGTGTAGTCTACATCTCTCACAAAATGATAATGGAAGGTGGAGACTTTGACTTGTGCGAACTGCAACTAATGGAAAATGTGCAATTAACAAAGGAGACAGGTTACCCTTTCAGGTTTGGTACTCTGGTCATATGTCTGGTAATGTACTTTCTAAATTTTTTACCAATGAACAACAATGTGGTGTGGAAAGTAAATGAACCGGTGTGCAAACAAATCTTCACACAATCTAAGAGTTTGGTTAACTGTGATCGAGAATTTGAAAGTTTCTTTAAGAGTTTGCTAGAAAATTTTGGCTCAGTTGGTATTTCTCTTCCAGTAAGGGAACTTGAAGCTGGTTCCTCTTCTGGTGAGATGGAGAGAAAGAAGAAAAGAGAAAAATAAATTGTTGTCTGTAATCCTTCAGAATGCAAGATTTCAAAAATTGAAGGAAAAGGAAAGGAATAGGAGATTGTGGGTATACCATATGAACAATCTGATAAGGAAACTGAGGACATACAGGAAAAAGAGTAGAATTCAGCCAAATCAGAACAATAAAAGGAAATGAAAGAAGCAAGTGAAGAAGAAGATGACTTAACAAAAGAGAATTTGTAGTAGCTTATTCACAAGGAAGGTGGAATGCAAAAAATTGCTCAATTATGGTCTATCCGACCCTCATATGATCGGGATATGATCTTGAGAGTTCTAAGTTCTCATGTTGTGCACAGTTAGATCAAAATGGAGAATTTGTAGAATATTTTACCTGAAGAAATGATTGAATGCATTAAGGAAACTATGGACTCTGAGTTTCAAAAAAAAGGAGAAATAATCTCTCATTTGAAGGGATAGTTCACACTATCACTTACCAGGTTGAAAAAGAAAATGAATGAGCTGAGGCAATGCATAAGTGCAACAAATAAAACCTACAAGTATTGCATCCATTGGCCTCATGCAGTTGGGAAATATAAAGAGAAGTTGGAGAAAATTTAAACAGAATTGAATGGGATTGGAAAAAGTTTTGATATGTTTTAAGATCGGGATGGTACAAACAAGAAAAGGATTCAAGAGCTATAGTCTTAGCACAAAAAACTTTAGTTCACTAAAAACACACTCATGGACACTTTTTGGAAAGTGAAGGACCTAACTAAATGTAGACTAGAACAAATGGGTGAGATACTAAGGAAAGGTGAAAAATTAGAGGATGTGATCACAATTATGGAATCCCTCGCTGAGATTGTCAATAGGAGATCTAAAAATAACAATATGATCATAATCATTGGGATTGCAATAGAATCTTGGAAGAAATTCCTCCTAAAGATGAAAGAGAATCACAAGATAATCTTCTAACTAAAGTAGCAGTTGTTCTTTTTCAAAATTTGAAAATAGTTTTGAAGTTTTTGTTATATTTCAAAAGGAGAGATTGAACACGTGTTCTTTCAATTATTTTGTTGGCATAAGGCTTCCAGCTTTTTCATTGATGTCAAAGGGGGAGAGAAAGCACTAAAAAATGCCTCATCAATCTAAGGGGGAGCTATGTTTTGAAATTTTGAAGTTCGGTAGCGTACAAATATTGGTTTTTGACACTTAGCCATTTTTCACTAAGTGTTGCCATCAATGCCAAAGGGGGAGATTGTTGGAATATGGCTTCTAGTGTTTTCATTGATGGCAACCTAAAGTCACTCATCCGGTCCACATTTTACTATTGGTTCATACCGACAGAACATAGTGAAGAATAGGGTATCTGGTTAAACCTGAGTCTATCGATCAATATGTATTATATGTTTATCAGTTCATGTTGCGCATCTCAAGGAATATCGTCGGGTATCTGGAATACCTTATTCTATATTTTTGTGCCTACGCATTCACTAGTGTACAATCTAGGAGATCTGGTGCACTATTTTTATGGTTATCTATGCTAGAAGGCTGACTTGGTGAAATTAGCCGTTGTGGATGTTTAGGAAGTAATTTGTTAAATATTTCTATGTTCAAATATGTTTATTTGGGTCCTCACTATGCTTTGACTGACTATGGGTGGTGCACATAAAGAATTAGTTGTGGATTTAGCTGATAGTTGGAAAGTATTTAATGTTTTATGAAAGAAGACATATGAATGATCAAATCTTTGATAGTGAATATATATATGAGATCAGTAGTATCATTTTGAAGAAGCGAATGTGTGTGATGTGAAGTATATTAGTGTGTGGTATGAAATTCATAAGGATAATGGTGTGAATTCATCTATGCATGGATTTGTGATATGAATTGTAAAGCAAAGCAAAGCGAAGCGCAAAATTAGACAAAAGGTCCAGAATCTGATCTATGAGCTTAACCGGAACTGTAACCTCGCATAAGTAGATGCTACTACTTCAGTTCAATCCTTCAAATGGTTTTAGTCTAAACACTTTTTAAGGAAGTGAGCCTTTCTATTTTGAGCAGTGAGCTCTAGGCACTGAGCCTGAATGCAAGTGCATTCCCTTTTTGTAAAACTTATATTTGAGTACTCAAATTGTGGACTGACCTCCACTGTGGCTTTTCCCCTAACAAGGTTTCCACTTAAAAATCCTTTTGTTATGGTGTTGTGGATGATTACTTTGTGTGTTTTCATCTTTCCTTTGGTTTAATGTTGAAATGGTTTAAATATTAGATTAATAAAGTTTAGATTTTCATAGCACTGATTCACCCTCCCCCCCTCCCAGTGTTCCCTTGAGTCCAATAGTAACATCCTCCTTCCATCCTACGCAAGTTACATAGTCATAAATCACATTCCCTAAACATGAATTACCATCACTTGAGATTCAAAACAAAAATGAAGCCTTGATGATAAAGGTGATCATTAATGAAATAGCAATTAGGCACACTCTCATAGACAAATGAGTAGGTCTTAATGTTTGTAGCATTGAACTCCTAGATAGAATTGGCATGGAAAAGATGCTTATTTAACTTAATGATGTTAATATTTATGGATTTGACAATGTTAATGGGAAACCATTAGGAATGATCACATTACCTATTGAGGTCAGACCTGTAGTGTTTCCTACACCTATCCATATCATGTCAGGACATCTTTCATACAATATTCTCCTAGGGATACCACAGATTCATGGTATGAAAGGAGTCCCATCTACTCTTCACCATGCGATGAAATTTGAATTTATAACAATAAGATATAGGGCTAATGCAAGAAGTTGGGTCCACAAAAAGCTTAAAAAGTGGAAGTGTTTTTGTTGTTTTCAGAATTTGTCACAGCTGGACTAAAAATTTGAGGCACTTACACAATGAATCTTAAAAAAAGTGAGTAATATAAAATTTTGAATTTTGAATCTAGTTTCCAAATATGTAATTTATTCAAATACCTAGATGATAGAAATTAAATTTTGATAGGGATGTATAAAAACCACTTTTTAAAAGTCCCTTTTTTTTACCATACCTTGCACGTGTACGTACACCACTTTTTGACCCAAATAAAGTACTTTGCTAATTACTTTTGGGGAAAGATAGCTAACAACATGAAAGATTGATGAGGAATTTTTTTTGTAATTTTTTTTTGCATTTTTTTTTTATTGAATTTTTATTGGCCTTAATTGCTAGTTTTAAAAATCAACATGTACGAATAGCATAATTGGACCTAAACTAAACATTTTTTCAATCTTTTTTTTTTCATTGTGTAGAGAATTTTCTGATGATTGATGTCATATAGTTCTTTTACAAGAAACTTAACCAAAAACAAAGTTATAAAATAAATAAAAAAACTTGTATTTCAAGCTAAAGGACTAGTTTACTTAGAAATTAATTAAAAATTAACAAATATAATCCAATATTAAAAAAATTATATATTTGGAAACTAGATATTGTGTTCTCTAATGGGTTTTAATTTATAGATTGATTCAAAAAAAAAGTCCATCAGCCATATTGCCAAAGTTGGACATTCATCTTCAATCTGCCTTAAATTTTTAGTTGTAGGTCAAAGGCTAAGGGTCGGATTTTGAAGCCTTTCCCAAGCCTAAAACCAAGGATACATGTGGGTTGTAGATTCAAAAATTTAATAACGCGTATGCATTTTTAAAATACATACATGTTACAAAATACATCGACATTCTTTATTTGTTTGATTATTTAAAAAATTAAATGATGTTTAGAAATGCGTACATGTTATGTGTTACAAAAGACGTATGCATTTTAAAACGCATACACATTTTGTGTTTCAAAACGCGTATACATTTCTAAAAGATTTTTTTTTAAATAAATGACTTGTACATGTTATAAAATGCATACATGTTATAACACACACACATTTTTTAGCGCATACACATTTTTTTAGGCTCGGGTACCTGATGCATAACGCATACACATTTTTTAATAATACATATGCATTTTTTGTGAGATTTTGTTTTGGCCAAAAATTCCCCTCTTCGTGGACCCAACTTCTTTTTTTTACCCTATACATGATTGAAGCAGATGAATGAAGTTATAAATCATATGATCACAACACTTCCAATTCCCCTAATACATGTTGAGGTCAATCCTAATTCACTTACAATGAAACTATTTATTGATTATTGGGGATAGTTAGATTTTATGCCTCATTTCAATAAAGAATCCAAGATCTCACCCTCAAAGTTGAAAGATTCATATACAAAAAATTCATTTTCAAACACAAGTTCTAGTGATGATTAGGGTTCATAAGATTTTGCATCCTCCTTTACGACAGAGTAGAAAATCTCACAATCTAAACCAAACAAACCTTATGTTTCATTTTCTTAACTTGGTTCTATGAAAAAAAAATTACCTCATGGTGGTGATGGGGGCTATTTCACTCCCATCCCTTGTGAGGGGATGATGCATAACTTTAGGAAACCTAAAATTGATTTGTGTTCTCATGATGAAGCCAATCCTTCTCAGAAACATCAATCCTCTTCGTTTGAATTGAAAGATTGTTATGGTCTTTGATACAAATTCCCTCCTAAACATGGATACAATGAACACATGAAACAAACTAATTTACCATAATTTTTCAATAAATATTTTACTTTTCCACCTTTATCTCCCTTTTCATCTAAGGCCTTATCATTTAATGTGTTTATGGAATCTTGTGCAAATAAAAGAACATCTTCTACTATTGATCAAGAGGGTATCTTGTCAAGAATCCTCCAATCTTTTTTGATATATCTCCCTCCAAGAACATGAAAGAAATTTTACTGCAAGAATTTATTTTATGCATATCATAGAGTTCATGGTCATTCTACTAATGAATGCAAGGCTTTAAGTAACAAAATTCAACATCTTAGGGACTGTGGTGCTCTTCCTTGTGTTGAAGCACCTAGTTCCTCTAATTGACGCTTATTTTCATCATATTTGGCTCATCCTTATTTTTCACTAAGTGGAGGGAAGGGGTTAGGTATCCTTGTCCTCATATGTCAATTGTCGTTGTCTAGTGCAAGAGCACCTTATCACTAAATGCCTCCAATAGGGAAATTTGTAAAATTTGAATTTTCAAGTGTAAATCATTGTAAAAAGGTCATGTGGAGACCTATTCCAATTTTTTTGAGATTCCATTAGGTCTATAGAAGGTGAGTCAAGACAATTTGCGAAAAAATGCCAAAAAGTTGCAAAAATGCAAGAAATGCAAAAAGTCCATGTAGAAGATGAAGAGTCACCACTAAAAAAAAATTTGGTAAGGTGTTTGTAACTGACCAAAAGACAAGAAGGTTGTTGAAACATCTTTAAAAAAAATGTGGCGGCAAGCAAAAGATGATAGTTTTGTATTCTTGAAGAGAAATTTGCAAATAAAGTCCTTTGTTCAGAAATCTATGTTTTTGTCCCTCTTGTTTCATGTTTTGTATAGCCTGTACGGAAATATTAGGACCTGAATTTGGTTTTTCTAAGTAGGGTAGTAAACTAGATTTCATTCAAGACTAGTTTAGGGGAATTTGAGTGAGTAAAAAAATTGTTTGAGCTCTTTTTCTATAACTCGGTTTGAACTCCCTATTTTAGTGTTTTGAGAGTCTAAGTAGCTTTACATCACTACTCAACCGATTTAGAGTTTGTGGATCAGTGGATTAGGTTAGTTTTATGTTGTGCATGTTGTGTGTGTGTTAATAAGTGCAGGTTTAAGGCAAGAATATAGTGATAGAGTTGTTGCCCCTATAGATTTACAAAGTTTCCTTCATGAAAAGAGTAGTTCCAAGATGTGATTCGAAGAAATAGTATGCAAGGAGGTTTGAAAATGGTTTATTTTGTGTGTGAATACCAATAAAAGGATCTTTGAATCTTTGGGAAGGTGGAAAAAGGTTTGTAAATGTTATTTCCATTAAACCCTTATTTACTTGAATCCAAATGGTGCTTGAATAAGGGTTTGGTAAATTTTTGGCTTAGTGAATGAATCTATGGGAAAGAATGGCCGATTTGGTGGTTATAGTATATTATTTAATGTTGTTTTGGGTCAAGAGTGGTTTTGGAGATGTTTTAAGATGACTTGCTTTGTAATACAGGCCTAATTGACCCTAGGTTGAAATGGAACAGTTAAGTTTTCTGATGTTTTCTTCAAAACAAGTATATCTAAAAGTGGAGTATGTTAATATATGCCAAAATGGGTTCCTAAATTTGTGAGTGGTTAGAGGAGATTCAAGGTGGATTAAAATTTATACCTGATTTAGTGACTTGTAAACCTACTAGCTAAGATGGTGAGTTGATTGCTAAAAAATATGAATCTACTAAAATTGTGATATAAGTGATTGGATTTGTTATGAAACTATCTAAATTATGTTATCAAATATGTCTCAATAGTTTGGGGCGATATTTGAAGAAAAATTTGTTGATTTGGTGATTTGAGTTGTGGAATCAAGGAACAAAGTAGTGTTTTAGGTGTGCATGTGAATCAAGTTGATTAGTTCAAAGTTTTCTTTCAAGGTTTTTGCTTTTTTCCTATTAATTTGATGAGGATTCAAGTGATTTAAGGTTTGATGAAGGTTTAGAGACAAGATAGGATGAATGATGTCTTTTTGTTAATGGAAAACAAGTGAAAATGAAGTGATTTTTGATGAAAGATAAGTGAATTTGGTGAATGGTTTGTGGATCTTCGCATGATTTGTGAATAGGGTCAGAAGTACTCCTAATGGTTTGTGGTTTTTGGGTAGATTCTCTAAATCATTATCTCTTTTGGCTAGTTGACTGTATTTCATATACATATAAGAGCAAGCTTGGGATGTGGACGACATTCCTTAAGTTGGCTCACATGTGATAGACTTATCCATGATGTAGTTTCATTCGGGAACATATGACTTGGCACAATGCTTTCTCAATAGTCTCTCATGTCTTCTTCCACTTTAAAGCAATTTCTCATAGCAATGGTGTTAGCAACCACTTTAAAGTAGGGGCATACATTGACACTCATGTTCCAATGTGCATTTTTCTTTTTTCTTGCGGTGCATCCTTTTCTTGGTGGTGTCATTGGGCTTGATATCCCCCGAGAGTGCGATATTTCTTTGATTTTTCCTCTCTTGGAGACATTACATGTGATGTTCCCTAAGAAGAGACCTTAGATGAACTAAGAAAAATTCCTTTGAACATACCTTATGATTTTACAATAATTTTTATATGGTCACCTTGCATAATATACTTTGCATGCCTATGGATCGATCTTGTTTGTTCATGAATCTCAAGCATACAAATCTTTGCTTGCCTCATGAATCTTGAAGTTCATCATTATGTGGTTCTTTGTCAAAGTTATCAGGAGGTATAACTTTGGTATGGTTTGCATACGATGAGAAGCGTAAACATGGGAATGAATTTCTTATTGTATGGTGAGTAGTCAATACATAGGCATGAATTTATTAGTAAGCCACTCTTTGGATACTCACCTTGTGGACAACCTGAAGTCTTGTTGCCTCAAAGTTAGAATAAATTTTTGGACAAACAACTTAGATTTGATCCACACCACGTTGAATAATTGGGCGAGGCTTGATCCACCTCTTTTTATTTTTACTTGTGTTTGTTTTTATTTATCATTGACATTGCATGTTTGTGTATCTTGTTTTGTTCCATATCATACACCTTGTGTGTGTCCACTTCTGTTTATGTCGATTTGACACAGGATCTTGGATCCTAGGGGCTTGACCACTACCTTGATATTTTTCATCCTAGACCATTCACATTGGTACATGGGGACCACTCTTCAATGTCTACTTCACTATGAGTTTGAAGCAATTTCATCCTTTAACTAAAGTGGGAGCTAATTGTAGTGTTGAAAAATTTCATTGTTTACATTTTCACACTTAATTTTGGAATGATTAACATTAAAATGGACCTAATGTTTCCCTGATCTAGGTTTGTGATGTATTTTCTACATTCACATTAGATTTAGGGCCCTCTTAAGCTAAATTGACCTAACTTTTCTTAATTTAATTTTGTAAAGTGTATTTATTTACACCTTGACATTAAGTTTAGGACCCTTATAAACTAAATAAACTTAATTATGCATTATTTAGGGTGTTGTAATGTTTTGTACCATACTTTCACACTAATTTAGGGTTTTCATTATTAATTGGGCTTATCTATACCTTAATCAGCCCTATTTTGCATCCACAAGCCTCAATTAATGCATCTTTCTGAGAATAATCCAAATATAAACCAACATCCAATCATAATTTAGGTATTTTTATATTAAGTGTCCCAGATTTAGTGATTTTGGACTCATACACCACCTTGGGCGTATGAGTCCCACCTAGAATTTTGGGCCCCGATCCTGATTTTACATCATTCTAAGATTTTTTTTAAAATGTGTCCTATAGCTAAGCCTAATGGGACTCATATGCCACTTGTGGCCCAAAATCAAATTTAATTCAAATTCTTGGCAGGATTTTGTCCTCCTAAATCTGATGTAGGCTTGTATTGTTGTAATTTTGGGAAATTCGGCATAAATAAGTATAAATACAAGGTTATTTCACTCATTTTCATGTAATAATTTCAAGCAATCATGCCTTATAGAAAACTTGAGTTTACAAGAGCCTTCAAGTGTTTACAATACTTCACAAGAGTATTCAAGAGCATTTTTTAAAGTATTCAAGGGAAAAATTCTTCATTAATTGTTATAGAAATTCAAGATCCATCATCATGTCGAGGTTATCAAGAATCGAGCATGTTTTTGACCTAGTGTTGTGATGTTGCATTCAATATCCAAGGTTAAGCATTCTTCTACACTTTTCTAAAGATCTAGATCTACATCCTTCATGGTCATTTCATGTTAGATCATTGATTTACAAGACATCATTCAAGGTACCATTATTCATGTTTCATGTCCTTGTTTCATTATCTCATCATTTGGTTTAATTACCTAAAAGGGGTTTGACTAAGGCAAACCCCTATTCCCTAACAATCAACAAGTTTCTCCTCTCTTTGGTGTGTGATTGTAGATCTAGGTGTCTTGGATCTTGAAGATCCTTTGAAGATTAGTTTGCAAGGTTCAAGAAAGTCATCAAGTTGTCACAAGGTTGTCATCTTCACAAAAAGTCACCTACAAGTTACAAATCAGGGTTTTAGATCTAGAAATAAAGTGTGATAGATATGTCTTAACCCTCTAAAAATTCATACTAGGATTGATACACCACCTTGGGCATATGATTCCCAATACTTGCATTTTTTGGGTTTCAAGAGATTTAGATTAAGCACTATCAAATTCCAATTTTGGCACAGAAAACCTAGTCTGGGACTAAATTGCCCAGGCTGGCGTATAATTCCTAGTGGGCATCAAACAACAAGTTTTCTAGATTTTGGAGCTTGTGTTGACCTTATTCTTCTTCCAAGTGCACCTTTGTTCATTCCTAGTCCTTTATTCTGCATTTCAGTTTCATTTCCTAGGTCATCTAGCTAGGTTTTGCATAGTACTTTGAATGTTGCATTCATTTCTTGTCTTTCCATGCCCTAGCTTGGTGGTGAACCCTCTCATTTAGTCTCTAATTCTACCCAAGGATTCCCTTATTGCAAGATCTCTCTCCTTCATTTCATCCCTAGCTTGAGACCTCTAGGGGTATCTTTGAATGTTATGTTAGTGAAATAGGAGGATCTCATATCCCCTTGTGTTCCATCTTCCAAAAAGGTGGAACCCTATTTCCAACATTACACACATTATCAAATATACAATACTAGATTCTCTTATTAGTTCATGATCAGGATGACTACCTTTGGATGAAGTCTCTCGACCTTTATTGGATCTGGAGATGACTAAATCTCCTCATATGTAGCCGCAGCTTGATCAACACACCTAGTAGCGCCCTTGTATGTTGCTCACAATATAACATAAGGCTCGAAAAAATCTCGGTGATGTTGCATGATAGGTGGGGGAACATAGTCTATGTTGATAGCTTGATCTAGGACTAAAGGAGGCACTATCTCTAAAACTATCTGTTAGTAGAGATCATGTAACTCTCTCACAGACCCTACAATAGAGAAATTATCAAGATAATAAGTACGCATCATAATATATACATATAAATCAAAAGTGCAAAACATAAGCATGAGAATAAGTATAATGATAAATAAAATTTCATCACCTAGATCTTTGGTTAGTTGTGTAAATACAATCTCATCCTAGGCAAGAGCCATGGAGGATGTGCTAGCATCTCCATGCTCATGGGTGCTAGTGCATGTTGTGACTATTGAGTGTGATCTAGTGACATGGGTGGGAGATGAATCTCTCCACTCATGGGAAAAAAAGCCCTCATTTGTTATGTCACTTCCCTCACTCATCAGCTCCTCCTCACCCTCCTCATCCTCCTCATCCTCATCTCCCTCATAGTCAAGGTATTCCTCCTCATCATAATCCTCCTCTATCTCATCTGCAAATAGATTTGAGGCCCTAAGCCCTGTATCCTTACCTACCTCCTCCTCCTCATCCCTCTAATCTAGAAGTGACCCTGAAAATCCTATAGGATCATCCATAGGGAATATAGGATGTGGTCACGTTGCTTCCCACCACTCCTCATATGAATCTGTAGCACCAAAATAATTAGCATCAGAGATTGGGGGCATATCGAGATCATCATTAAATCACTAGATCTAACATTATCTATTGTCAATTTTCTAGTATCTCCTGGCCTTTGGGCAGTCCGCACTGATCGCCTATAAAAAGTTCATGGTACTAGTGGTACCTATATCTGAGCGAACTATCGCATGCCACAATCATAGTGAAATGATCTTACTATGTAATCATTTTTTCATAGAAGAAACATTTCCCTATGCATCCTCCTTAGCTTTCGAGTCTCATCTAGCCATTGTGGTATCAACTGGTAAGGTCTCCAAAGGTCCTCCTCTTGATCTAGTCAGTCAAATTGGACAATCCAAGAGAGTACATCCCCATACTACCATGCTTGTCTTAGTGTATAGCTTAATGCACATGGATATACGAGTGTAGAAACAAATGGAAACCCTATCATCCTAGTGCATGTGATATGCACAAGACACCAAACCTTTAGTAGCATACAATGTATCATGTTTTCAACGTCATGATATGTGAACTACCCTAAACCATAATATAGATGTGCAATAATGCTACGACCCCATGCATAGATGGTCTTGTGGCTCCCCATCTCCCATACCATGTGAACTAGGCCTCCATCTAGGTGTGCTCTTTGGCCATCTAGGACTAGTAATAATGCCATGTTGAAGATCATGATCCATCTCAAGAGTGGCGATCACATGTAGAGTAGCCACAATAACTCAATACGTGGCCCCATGATCTCATCTCAAATCAGACCTCCAATGTAGAACTGAATATCGTATTTCACCTCATGAAATGACCGATCCTATGTGAAATAGACTCTCTCACCTCAAATCGTCACTCAAAGAGTTTGATGTATGTCATCCAAGGTAATTGTCATCTCACCTGTAGGTAGATAAAATATACATGTTTTTGTATCCCATCTCTCTGCTAGTGCCATGTGTAGCACCCCTTTGATTTTCTTATATTTTTAGATAGAGCTTTTACTATTATAGACCATGATACTATGTTGTTGTTATTTCATCGCTGACATTATAGTGATGATGGTTTTTATATTTAAATGAGATGGTACACTTTATGGATGATAATTGTTTATGACATGCTTTCTGATTAGCATAGTTTTTTATTTGATTTGATATTGATATATGCTCATCTATAGTTAATTGGTGTTTTATTTTTGTTAGTATTGATGTGACACTATATTGGTGAAGGGAACGGGATTACATCACTCGCTTGTGAGTGCCCTATGATTCCACAATTTTCTCTTCAGGGTGTGATTGATCATGATTTATATATGTATGACATATATTTTATTGCAGGATTGCAGGTATAGGACATCAACTCCACCTAGATTCATAGGTTTGAGAGTGTCCATTTTCCAACGAAATAGTTGGTTGGGAGATAGTAATTGGGTTTCCTTGTCAAACCACAACCCTAGTCATAGTGTGTCGTCAATCTTGGTTTTGGTCATGTTGAGTTATCATGTTGTTTCCTATTTGCCTTGTTTATTTATTTTGCAAGGTATGTTCAGTGGGAAATTAATGCTTAAAACTTTTTTAAGTGATTATTTAATTAATCTTTATTATTGTGTTAGAATCTTTATATTTGATTTAATTAATTAAATTAAATTTATTTTGTAAAGTGATTTAATCTTTGAGATTAAATTTATTTTATAAAGTGATTAAATTACTTAGATTAAATTTAAGTAGAAGTTAATATGTTACTTTGAATTATTAAATGCACAAATATGTTAGAAAATATCAAGAGGAAATATCTGTGATTTGTTTGGGAAAGATATATTATTTGTGACATGTGTTAGAAAAATTAAACACTATTGTTGGGAATTAATTCTCGGAGAGAATATTTGCATTAACTAAAAGAGGAAAGAGGTTACTTCACATTAAGGAAGAAAGATATTTTGGGGGAGGTTGTTGAAGAGAGTTGTTGAAAGTTTTGGGGAAATTAAATTATCAAGAAAATTTTTTTGGCTCTTGTTTTTTTTTCATCTTGCTAGAAAAGTGGATAATTTGGAGGAAGCTTTGGTAAATTAGATTTTGAAGGTGAAGGTCTACTATGGACATCATTTCCTCAAGCATTTGGAAACAGGTTCTTTAATTATTTTATTTTATTTCAAATTGGAAAGGCTATTAGAATTAATTTGTTGTTTTGGAAAAGATTTCCTATACAATGAAGAATATTGTTTAAAGATTTGGTTTGTTTGAAAATTTGAAAGATTGTTGCATTTGGAAAATTTCTGTGAAAGCTTAGAGCTTCTGTAGAAATTTTTTTAAGCTTTGATTTGTTTGGAATTGGAAAATTGTCATAAAAGCTTTAGAGCCTCTGTAGGAAATTTTTTTAAAACAATAGAAATCCCATAAGGAAAACAATAGAAGATTTGGAAAATCTTTGTAGGAATGGATTTAAAATCTTCCTATCAAAATTTGGGGAAAATATTGTTTGAATGGGAAAAGAGCTTCCTATAGATTTTGTCATTTTCTTCCAATTAGTTTTGTTGGTTGGGGAAATCTTAAAACCTCTCTTAAGAGTTTGAAACAACCTTCTGTAGATTTTTTCTTAAAAAATTTCTTCTCTGGAAAGTTTTGTAATTGTTTACTATAGAAACAATTGTAAAAATTGCCCAACTAGGAAATCATGTTGATGAATTTATATATATATATATTTAATATATACATATATACATATACAAATATATATATATAATATTTTTATATGCTATCAAAATCCCTGAAGAAATTCATTCTAGAGAAAATGTTATTGAAAAAAAAACTAGACATAAAATTGCGTACGATGATATTGTTAAAATTGTTGGTTAAATGTAATAAAATTACAATGTGCAATATTGTATGGGGGGGAGGCGCTGGTTTGTCCCCACAACTGCTGCCCCATCGGGGAGGCAGGTGTGGAGGCAGCCAATGCTACTTCCCCATAGCCGCGCCCATAACAATGGGAGCCGACTGTGTTGAACAGTCAGCGTTGCAATGGCAGACAATAGATTGTTTCGTTCGCACTTTTAATAATTCGTCTTTGATTTTAATATAGTTTTTTTTAGATTTAAAAATATAATATATATATGTTATATATGTATATATGTGTATGTAACTATATATATTCATATATATATATATATATTTAAATATATATTTTGTAATTGTTTGGAAATTGATTTTTATTTTGGTGTAATTGGGAAATTGAAATAAACAATTAGAATTAACTTCTATATTGTATGTAAATTATATTGTAGTAAGTTAGATTATTTTAAGTGCTTGTATTATTGTATTTTCTTGAAATGGAATTTGGATTTAGGAAATCCTAATGGTAGTTTAATTTCCTATCAAAAATTGCCTATTAAATTATGATTTATTTTATTCTCGTTGTGGGGAAATATATTAGTTGTGTATATAAGTCTTCCAGATGGTGTTATTTTATGAGGGGGTTGTTGTGTTTTATGGTTTATCCCTTTGTACTTCCTTGGGTAGTACACTTGGTTGTTATTCAGTTTAAACACCTGGTTACTACGAACAAGATGTGTTGCCTCTTGTAATTTGGCTAGAAATTTGATATATGTTTGTGCATTGTGTTTACCCTTGGATGATGGATTGGATCCTTGTGTTTTTAGTAGGGGAGTAGCTCTCATTAGGGGCCAGAACCCTAAAGAGGTAACCTATCGAAAGTAGTTAATCAAGTGAAAACTATAATTTTAAAGTAATTAGAGGTTTCAGGTAGCAACTCATATTAATTCAAATAAATTATCCTCACTCATGGATCAAGTGCTTTTTTGGGCTTGGGATGAGTGGGAAGGCCTAGAATGGATAAGATCAACTACCTTGTCCCTTAGAAAGGTATGTTGAACCTGCATGAGTGAGAATGGGGGTCGGGGATCAGTTGAGGTTGCGAGGGTTTAACTAGGAGGGGGGTCAATAACCTATGAAGATCCACATTGGGTAACCCATGTCGACCTTGTGTGATGACACTCCTCCTATGACATCATTTTGTATTGGTTAGTGAATGTACTTGATTATTTTAATACTCTGGAAGCAGTGTAACCTTTATGTAAGTTTTGTACTTGTATGTTTTAGTCTTGTGATTGCTTGTGTCTAGAGGTTGTTGGTTTTGCCTCTAGGAAGCCCTTTTACTATCTCCTAGCTTGGGGGTGGGCATTCGGGTACCACTTGGTTGGGTGGAATGTGCACCTTACACTGTTGGGTTTCCACTTGATGTTCATGATGGCAGGATCTTCTAGATTGGAGAGCTCAGATGTTCCAGTTGCTTTGTACCATCTTTTATATTCTATTGGATTTGTTGGATGTTATTGTATATGTACTAATCCTCATTTGTATTCAAGGAGGATCCTTGTATCATGTAATTGTAATTTTGTTTTATGATCTACCTCATTTTTGAAATGATCCATGTAACTATTATTTTGAATGGATGCAATCTATGAATAGTTCTTTAATGTACTTTGCATCTTATAAGATGAGTTTAATGCTTATGAATGTATGTTCTTTATTTCATGAGTACTATTTTATCTGTTGTGGTTAGTTTAATCTTGTATGTTATGGGATTCATATGTAAGTGTTGTCGCATACCTTAGAGGATGTATGTTTTATGTGTAGTGCACTTTACTTGTTATCAATTGCACTTTAAAAAAAAAATTGTTACGCTTTTGTTGTAGTTGCATCTTCCTCTAGGGCTACTTGGTAGGGCATTACACATGGTATCAGAGCCCAAGTTTAAACACTAGGTTTTGTGGGATAATGTTTGAGCCCATTAAGTTGTTAGTTGCATAGGATTTAAGTTTGTGTTACCTTGTCTTATACCTTGGCATGATCCTACAAAAACATCATGCCATCTAGGTGAGGTCGCAGTAGAGGTCGTGTTCGTGGTTGTGGAGGTAGTCATGGAGGTAGTCAGCAGGATTCACCTCCCCATATTCTCCATGAGTTAGATCATGAGGAACAACAAGCTTCCCAAAATGGTCTAGGAGGCTATGATCAACATCAAGATCCACCAAGGATCGAGGGTGCTTAGTTGCATCGATTGTTAGAGGAGACTCTTGCTTGCCTTGGGCCAGGGCAGGATAGAGATCAAATTAAAATTGGTGAGAGAGAGGTTCCAGCACAGCTAAAGGAATTCATAGCCACTCATATGAGAGACTTAGTTAGAGCTCGTCCACCCACTTTCGATGGTTCTGGCAGTGGACTTGAGGCTGAGACCTGGTTGATAGAAACCCTTTGCTAGGAACTCCTAAGGTTTCATCCACCCTAGTGTTTCACCTTGGGGAGCACCAATAATTTTTGTGAAGAAGAAGGATGGTTCTCTCTATTTTTGCATAGACTACTATCAGCTAAATAAAGTGACAATCAAGAACTGATATCCCTTACCTAGGATTGATGACTTGTTTGATCAGATCAAGGATACTATGGTCCTTTCAAAAATAGATCTTAAGTCAGAATACCATTAGCTATGCATATTTGATTCTGACATTCATAAGATGGATTTTTGCACTTGTTACGGTCACTACGAGTTTACAATGGTACTGTTTGGGTTGACAAATGCACCATCTGTGTTTATGAGCTTGATGAACAGAGTCTTTTGCACTTATCTAGATAGATTTATACTTTTATTCCTTGATGATAAATTGATCTCTTCCAGGACAGTAGAGGAGCATGAGGAGCATCTGAAGTAGGTTTTGTAGTGTTTGAGAGATAATTAGTTTTATGCTAACCTGTCTGAATGTGAGTTCTTTAAGACTGAGGTTAAGTATGTTGGATATGTGATATCAGGAGAGGGTATTGTAGTCAACCCTATGAAGATCTAAGCGATCATTGATTGGCCTGCGACCACTAAAGTGGTAGAGATACGTATTTTCATGGGATTAGCAGGTTATTATACACGCTTTGTTCAAGGGTTTCTTGAGGATAGGACATCCTATCACTTCTTTTTAGAGAAAAGAAAAGAGATTCATTTGGTCAGAGTAGTGTGAGGCAGCATTTCAGACTCTGAAGGATAGATTGACTAGTGCACTGATTCTTGCGATACTTAATCCTACTAGAGATTTTGTTGTCTATACAGATGCATCTTTGGAGGGATTAGGAGTAGTCTTGATGCAGGATGGGCGATTTATAGTTTATGAATCTCACAAACTCAAGGATAATGAGTTGAATTACCCCACACATGATCTTGAGTTGGCAGCGGTAGTACACACTTTGACAAGATGGACACACTTCCTTTTGGGGCACAGTTTTGAGTTGCATAGTGACCATGTCAGAGCCTATAGTATATCTTCACATAGCCTAATCTTAATGTCAGGTAGAGGTGATGGATGGAGTTCCTTTGCAAATATGACTTCGAGGTGAAGTTCATCTAGGGGAAGGAGAACTTAGTTGTCAACGCTTTCAACAGACGAAGACACGAGTTGTCAGAGTTGACTCTTGGTGTAGATTTGAGTTAGATTCTTTCTACACTTCCTGCAAACAGCTAGTATTAGGAGGTGATATTAGAGATAAAGTTAGGTAGGACTCTTGAGGGCAGATTCTTAGGTTATTTTCTAGAGTTAGATGGTTTGTTGAGACATATGGGATGCATTTATTTTCCATCTTCCTGAGATCTTCGTACCTTGGTTATGACAGAGGCACATTGGGCACCTTATTCATCTCATCCTAGAGTGAAGAAGATGCATGTCAATTTATGACAACTATACTTCTAGGCAACTATGAAGCAATACATCGCTGATTTTGTGTTGAGGTGTTTGGAGTGTCAGCGAGTGAAGGCTGAACACTAGCATCCGGCATGACTTTTGCAGCCACATTTGGTGCCAAAGTGGAAATGTGATATAATCTCATTGGATTTCATTGTTGGGTTACCCAATTCTTCATGACAATATGAGGCCTTTATGGTGATAGTGGATAAATTGACAAAGGTAGAACACTTCTCGCATGTTCGATCATCCTATAATGCTTCATACATAGCTAGAGTGTTCATGGGAGATATTGTTAGGTTGCATGGTATTCGTCGTCAGGTTTTTTCTTATAGGGATTCTATGTTTACCTCAGCTCTTTGGACATCATTGCAACATGCCATTGGGACACAATTAAACTTTAGTTCAATGTATCACATTGAGATAGATGGATAGACTAAGAAACCAGAGCCTCGAGGATATGCTACACATGTATGTGATGGACCAGCAGACACAATGGGAGGACTATCTCCATTTAGTGGATTTTTTTTATAATATTAGTTTAGAGAGTTTGATTGTGTAAGATAGGAGGACTACCCACTGTAAGGCCCCAGGTCACAAAAGGTCAAGAGCAGAAAGGATTCCCTAACTTACCTCAGCTTAAAGGAAGGTTAGAATAGGAGGGATGAGAATGATGAGGATTATGCGTCCTTCGATCACACTGCGATCCTGGGAGTTGAAGGGATACTAGAAGAGTCTCTTTGTAGAGTCAACTCTACATCTCAGGTAGCTCTATGTCCGATGATAGAAGTGCGGTTCTGGGATGACAACGCAACGCACTAGCGTCTCACAAGTGCGCTGGCATCTGTACGGCCAGAAAACTAGAAAGATGAGGTTTTTCTCTAAGGAAGGACTAACAACCTAGTTTACAAGTTTCTAGAATGACATAATAGTATTAAGAAGTACGAAAAATATAGATTAATGTGATAAAGGAAGTCTATTACCCAAAGGGTGATGAAGATGATCTCATAGAATATCGTCCTCACTAGCTTGCTTCGAACTCTCTCCACCTACACACAATAAAGGGAGAAATTGTTGGGGCTGTATAGGGGCCTGCTTTAGTCAGACCCCCGTCTTGGTGTTTCCACCTCCACGGACAACCAAGTTTAAAATAGTATAGATAATGATAAAGAAAAAAGAAACTACAAGCTATGTAAACATAAAAAACTCCAAGAAGTATGTGCTTACTCAATCGAGAAAAATAGGAGAGGTTAGAGGATCTTACCACCTCCGTCCAAAGCACTCAAGGATTGTGGAGGAGAGTACGAGAGGGACTCAAGCCTCTATTGTCATGGAGTCTATTATGTGCTCGCCTTGTTGGAGTGATGGAGTAGTTGATTGCTGCAATGGAGAGAAGGGATGTTTCGGCAAAGCTTGGAAGTGAATGCTCAAAGCATGGGGAGAGTGTGCCAATTTGTTCAAAAACTAAGAATGGAAGAACGGAGTGATAATATGAAGGAGAAGGTGAAAAATGGCCATATTTGGTTCGGCCAGCCAAAGAGGGATGTTACTCTTCGACTTCCAATTGAAAATGTAACACCTTTGTAGTCTCCAGCCGCAGGAATCTACCAGGGATGTAAGTCTGTTGCACGAACATTTGCACGCCACACGAGCGTCCCTGATAGAAATTCCCGCACCGACACACAAACAAGGCATCAAGTGGAATGCACGCAACGTGCTTAAGTGGAATTAAACCTCTGCTTTCTATTTTCTAAAGTGTAAGGGGGTAAAAGGGAATTTTTGTTAGGGGTGCAAATTCATGTTCATACAGATTGGTATGCTTCCTTTCTAGGCATTGTATGGATGAACTTTTCAGACTCCTTTGAGTTGGGATTGGTTAGAGGAAAAATATCTATTGGGTCCTGAGATACTTCATGATATGGAGCAACAAGTGATTCAGATCAGGGAACATTTGGTTGTTGCACAGGAAAAGTAGAAGAAGTATGGAGATGCGCATCAGGTGGACCATCAGTTTGCAGTAGGTGATCGAGTATTTTTGTGAGTGCATCCGCGAAAGAGTCCAATCCAATATGGAAAGGGTTCTAAGCTAGTACCTCTCTCTGTCGGTCTATTCAAGATTCTTGAGAAGATTGGACCAGTAGCTTATCGTCTTGCTTTTCCACCTAGTCTCTTGCACATACACAACGTATTTCATGTTTTAGTACTCAGGCCTTATCACCCTGATATATCTCACATCCTTGATTGGAATTCCTTATAGGTGGAGGACGGGCAACTGGTTTTGGAGCCCGTGGCTATCATGCAGCACAGGAGACTCACCCTCAGGGGTCAAGATATTGAGCAGGTTAGGGTCCAGTGGGATCTGAGAGATGATACATCAGCTACCTGGGAGGATGTGACCAGGATGAGGAAGTTCTATCCCTATTTGTTCATAGGCTTCCAGGAGTAAGCCTGATCCTAGGGGGGAGGATGTAGCACCCCTCCGATTTGCTTATATTTTCATACAAAGCTTTTACTTTGATAGACCATGATACTATGTTGTTATTTGATCGCTGACATTATAGCAATGATGGTTTTTATATTTAGATGTGATGGTACACTTTATGGATGATTATTGTTTATGACATTCTTTTTGATTAGCATAGTTGTTTATTTCAGTTCATATTGATATATGTTCATCTGTAGTTAATTTATGTTTTAGTTTCGTTAGTATTGATGTGACACTGTATTGGTGAAGGGAACGAGATTGCATCACTCGCTTGCGAGTGCCCTGTGATTCCGTGATTTTCTCTTCACTATCTAATTGATCATGATTTTTATATATATATGTACGCCATATATTTTATTGCAGGATTGTAGGTATAAGACATCGACTCCACTTGGATTCACAATTGTGAGCATGTCCATTGCCCAATGGAATAGTTGATTGGGAGATAGTAGCTAGGTTTCCTTGTCAAACCACAACCCTAGTCACAATGTGTCATCAGTCTTGGTTTTGGTCATGTTGAGTTATCATGATATTTCCTATTTGCTTTGTTGTTTATCTATTTGGCAAGGTATGTTCAATGGGAAATTAATGCTTTTTTTTTTAAGTGATTATTTAATTAATCTTGATTATTGTGTTAGAATCTTTATATTTGATTTAATTAATTAAATTTAATTTATTTTGTAAAGTGATTTAATCTTTGAGATTAAATTTATTTTATAACGTGATTAAATTAATTAGATTAAATTTAATTAGAAGTTAATATGTTACTTTGAATTATTAAATGCACAAATATGTTAGAAAATATCAAGAGGAAATATCTATAATTTGTTTGGGAAAGATATTTTATTTGTGACATGTGTTAGAAAAATTAAACATTGTTGTTGGGAATTAATTCTTGGAGAGAATATTTGCATTAACTTAAAGAGGAAAGAGGTTAATTCATGGCAAGGAAAAAAGATATTTTGGGGGAGGTTGTTGAAGAGAGTTGTTGAAAAATTTGGGGAAAGAAAATTTTTGGGAAAAACATTTTGGCTCAGGTTTTGTTTTCATCTTCTTAGAAAAGCAGATAATCTAGAATAAGCTTTGATAAATTGGAATCTGAAGGCAAAGGTCTACTTTGAACATCATTTCCCCAAGCATCTGTAAATAGGTTCTTTAATTATTTTATTTAATTTCAAATTGGAAAAGCTTTTAGAATTAATTTGATGTTTTGGGAAAGATTGCCTGTACAATGACAAATATTGTTTAAAGCTTTGACTTGTTTGAAAATTTGAAAGATTGTCATGTTTGGAAAATTGTCATGAAAGCTTAAAGCTTCTGTGGAAATTGTTTTAAGCTTTGATTTGTTTGGAATTGGAAAATTGTCGTAAAATATTTAGAGCCTCAGTGGGAAATTGTTTTTAAACAATACAAATCCCAAAAGGAAAACAATAGAATATTTGGAAAATCTTTGTAGGAATGGATTTAAAATCTTCTTGTCAAAATTTGGGGAAAATCTTGTTTGAATGGGAAAAGATCTTCCTGTAGAGTTTGTCATTTTCTTCCAATTAGTTTTGTTGACTGGGGAAATTTGAAAACCTTTGTTAAAAGTTTGAAACAACCTTCTATAGAATTTTTTTGTAAAATTTGCTTCTTTGGAAAGTTTTGTAATTATTTCTTGTAGAAAAATTTGTAAAAATTGCTCAACTGGGCAATCATGTTGATAAATTTATATATATATATTAATATATACATATATACATATACATATACAAATATATATATACACACATATATATATATATATATATATAATATTTTTATATGCTATCAAAATCCCTGAAGAAATTCATTTTGGAGAAAATGTTATTGAAAAATAAAACCAGACATAAAATTGTGTACAACGATATTGTTAAAATCGCAGGTTAAATGTAATAAAATTATAGTGTGGAATATTGTATGGGGGGGAGGCGCTGAGCTGTCCCCACAGCCACCACCCCATGGTGGAGACGGTGTGGAGGCAACCAACGTTGCCTCCCCATAGCCGTGCCCCAAACAATGGGAGTCGACTGTGTTGAACAGTCGACATTGCCAATATTAATGATAGACAATAGATTGTTTCGTCTGCACTTTTAATAATTAATCTTTGATTTTAATATGTTTCGTTTTTAGATTTTAAAATATAATATATATATATATCTTAAATATATATATGTATATATATATGTATATATGTATGTAAGTATATATATTCATATATATATTTTCTAATTGTTTGGAAATTGTAATTTAATTTTAAATCATCAAATAATATATTTATGTATATATAATTATATGTATATATACATATATAATTATATATATTTTTAAATATATATATTTAAATGGATATTTTGTTATGATAGTTGCATTATATGCATAAGTTAGATGATTTATGTAAAATGATTTAGAAAGAGGAAATTTATTTTTGGGCGGGTGTATGGAAATGGGTAGCAATTCCGTGGACACCCTAAAAAAAAAAAGTTGTAAACCATAACGCAAGCGCGTTATAACGCACTCGCATTATGTCTTCTATTAAACCTAGGCAAGGTCCCGACGGCTGCAACTGCAAATCCATAACGCGAGCGCGTTATAATGTGCTCGTGTTATTGACTGTTAAAAGCAAAAAAAACAAATGCAAATCTCTCATTTGCATTTCGACTGGTTTTTTTGTGCACCCGCGGCCAAAAACACCAAAATATCATGCTCGTGTTCGAGGAGAAGAATTTCTTCACCAAGAATACAAATTTCTTTGCAACGATGGCACCACGACGAGGAGGAGCTGTAAGAGGTAAGGATTCTATGCTTTTTATTTTGAATTTGTTAGTTTTAGGTTGAATTTGATATCTATTTGTTTGAAATTTTAGGAGATGCAAATCAACCTGCAAAACCTCAAAATCCTCAATAGGAGGACCAACCAAGTCCTCAAGATCAAAATCAACCACAACATCAACCTCTTCCACCAATCACTCAACCCCCTCCTGGCACTCAACAAAATTTAATGAGTGAAATTGAGAACAACAAAAAAAAAATTGAGGATTTGATCAATAGGTTGAGTGATCCAAATGGTTCAACCATAGAAAGAATGACCCTAACAAATTCCTTGAAAGATATGTTAACAAACTTAGATTCAATTAGCAAAAAAATAATTGGATGGGAAGATAGGAGGTAGGCGGCTAGGGAGTATTATACAAATAAACTATCATACAAGGATGTGAAAGATTTAAAAACAACAAAAGGTGATTTGTGCTCATTATTCACCGACCCACGCACAAATCAAAATCTTACCCTCAATGCGAAGAGGTTTCCTATCCATTGGTGCCACCACCAACAAATGAAGGAATGGTTTTATGATAGGTGGTACATGGTCTTTGATTACCCACCGTGCAACAATTGCAAGGTCCCACAATATTTCCTTAGGAAACTATACAGTGAGTTCATATTGAACAAAATCCCAAATTATTTTCATATGAGGGATTTCTAGGGGAGAGGTGGGGGGTCAGCTTAAGATAGACCTAGTGCACAGCCGGATCCTACGTGCCAAGGTAGCCGAGCTCTCGCTAGGCCCCCTCATGAGCACATTGTTATGCCTTCCATCATGAAGGAAAGTGCTCACGTAGAGACATTATAGGCAATCAAAAATTTGACCCAAAGTGTCATCCATCATACTAGCCCTATTCTATAGCACCATCCAGGGGAGTCTTCTAGTGGTGGTCTTTGAACACATGTGTGTCAATCTTGTAGGGCTACTTGTTCACATGACCCCACCGACCCTCAAGAGACTAGTACGCAGGATCCATCTGTAGCTATGGAGATGGAGAGGGCAACTAACATTTTGCATGAGGCATATGGCTTTGATAGTTAGATAAAAGTTATTGCATGTGTTCATTAAATTTAATTTATTAAATTTCGATTTTGAAATGCAAGATTAACTAAAAATGTTTTATGATTTTAATAAAATTGCAGGGTCATAGTGTTGAGACTGGATACACTGGCCCCCCACCAACCTATTTTTGTAGTACACCTATCACTAGGGTATATAACTAGTAAACAATTATAAGTTTATTGCATATTAATGGAATTGTTTTACGAATGGTAATTTAATATGCTATTTTGGATGTTGAACAGACTAATATTGGAGGTTTTGATGGAACACTTCCTAGTGGCGGTGGATTTACTCAAACCTTCATGCAAGTAATAGAATAAAGAGTTTAACTAATGAATCAAGTACTTAATAGATTTGTGTAGTTTATACATGCACATTGCTGATTACATTGAATAATTTGTTGTTTTATTTTCAGTTGTTGCAAGATGATACACCTCTAAATGTGATGAGGGCAATGGATATTGGTGTGACATCTACTATACAATCCTCGATGGCTCTTACAGAAGAGGTATGAGGAAAATTAATAAATTTTAATTTACATTTGTTGTTATAGATGTTAGTTAGTCAGAAATCAAACCATTATTGATTCACGTAGTTTTTGTCTATTTGTATGGTTTATACAAGGCTTGAGCATGCTTGAGCATGGGCGTGAGGATATTTCCCTCATGGAGAGAGATTGTGAGATGGCTGTAAGTGATTATTTTGTCAAATATATCATTTTTTATAATGTAATTTCTATATATTCATGTCTTTACTTCTTATTGTAATAGTTAAAACTTCACCATGAACTAAACCCTAGGAGGAGTAGCAGGAGCACTCCACGAGCACAGCAAAAATGAGTGACAGACCTATCGCCATTCGAGCGAAAAGGAAAGGGAAAGATTTTATTTCCTGGGCATGGAGAGCAATGAATTTTGATTCTAGAGTCCTTTATTGTATGCCTGCATGGCAGTTTTGTACATATTTTTTATTGGACATATTTGACATTGTATGCCTAGATGGCATTCTCGTAAGCCTATATAGCTATTTTGTACATATATTTCATACTTATATTGACATATATTTATGTATGCCTACATGGCTATTTAGTTAATACAAATATATATTTTCAATGCCTGTCCATATTTGCATTCTAAATTGATGGTTCAATAGATATGAGTTACGTATATTCAAGTGTATACTTTACAACTTACATGTATACTTTATGACTTACGTGCATTCGAGTGTATACTTTGTAGCTTATATTTTTTCATGCATATACCTTGTATTCGCACATATACTTTGTTCTAATTTGTGTATACTATGTATTCATGTGTATACTTTTTGAGGCTTACGTGTTTATGAGTACTTGTAGTTCCCTTATTGACATGTACATGTTTGACTTATTCACATGTATAATTATTAATTGGTTAGCCGTAGCACTGATCTATGTCATCCTCAATGCATGATCCTTGAGATGGAGTAAGTACACCCTCAAGGTCAAAAGGAGTTTCACATGCATTCTTCGTAGGCTCATTTTGGTAGTGAAACCAAAAACCTCTTGCATCATTAAAACAATTTTTTTTTCCTTTATAGTAGGTATGAAGCCATTATCATTCTCCATTAGTTCTTCATGTATCCACTCCCCATTAATGGTTGTCTCATGACCTTCATGAAACCAAGCACTTATCTCATTTGTGATAGAAGAAATGTATGAGGATTTATCTTCCTCCTTATGAACCATTCATTATCATGAGAGATGGGTTCTTGTGAACCACTACTGATGAATCATGGGTCAATGAGTTTGACTTGTAAAACTACATGATTGAATCCTGATAGCAATATCATAATATTTATATATCTAAATACTGCCATTGAATCCTGAATACTGCCATCTTACCCACACAAGATTCTGGAAGATGCTTCCCACCCTTCTCTTAGTGGTTGCTCTCATTGCACCTTCTACCCAGCTTCATCTTGGTGTAGACAATACGAAGACCCCAACTTGAGATCTTCACACACACTAAGGACAACTGCGTCCTTCCTGCAGCTTGGATGGATCAACTTGCAACCAAGAACCCACACTACTGCCCGGTGTAGATTGCCTTCTACATGCTCAGAACCTTCTGCCTCTGATACTATTTTGATGCAGAGGAAACAACATAAGACAGTGGCTCATCCACCCTTCTCACTCCTTAGCCTACTGATCACTACTGATCAAGACATGTTCTTAAGCCTCTAACTCTATCCGCCACCTTTCCGCTGTTCAAAGCCCGAGTCACACATTGCTCAAACACAATGGTCGAGCGATGTAATGGTTTCTTTGAAAACCGTTATACATTTAAAACCATACAAGAATTTCACACTTGGTTATATTACGTATATTCCCTGTCAACTGAAACCATTTTTCCCATTCCATTCAGGACTGTCATAAAGAAACCCGAAAACAAGACATCCATGACATTCAAAACAATAGTGAATCCTTCAAAACTAATCTACATTCACAATTTGCAAAACAATAAACCAGGAAAGATAGAGAGAACGACACGACGGGAAATGGAAACTCCTCTTTAACAAATTCCAGATATTAACACTTCAAAAACATACATGCTTTAAATGGCTCTTTGTTTGAAGGCTAGAGAGCCTGATTTCTTCTCCCTCTTGTTTACTCTCTTTTTTGTTTTCCCGTAGTTGCACTCTCTATTTCCTCTATCTCCCCATATTCGGTTACATGTTGTCTCTTTATAGAGATTCTAGGGTAGTTAGACAAATTGTTCATCTACTTGATATTCCCATTCAGTTACAACTGTCATTTAATCCTTTTGATGAATATATCATTGCAATTTTAAACACTTAACCATTTCTTAACATGGTCCCACAAAATTCTAAATGACTAAAACATTACAAAATTATGAAGCTTGTCATAAATTTCAAGAGTCAAGGTGTCCCCGCACTAGTATCCTAGTTGTCCCTTTGTTGATTTATCTCCTCACTGATCCATCTTATTGGATTCTTTCACCTTTTACCCATCGCTTTCTTGAAAAACTCAATTTTAGGCCTTGTAGCCTTCTGCCCCAATTTGGCCTCCTAGAACTCGTTTTCTTGACTTTTCTCACAATCAGTCTTAACAACCCCCAAATTTTTTTGTAAATTCTTTCTTTTGATCATCAAGGCTCCAATATTTACCAGGCCTTAGGTCCTACAAGTTTTCGTACATATGATTGTCCTCAAACCCCCTATTTTCAAGGGTTCCTATGGTTTTTGGCTCTTTTTCCTTCTTTGAGGGCTTCAACGACCTCCTCAGCTCTCCTCCTGGCACACACACGACTAAGATACATGTGCCTACACTCCCATACTCTTTATTAGCACAAACCAATCCATTTAGCAACTCTCCTTGCTGCTGTCCTCTCCAAGCTACTAGCCAGAATGCACTTGCACTCGCCTAGTGCTTGATGATTTCATCACCTTCCCTACAAAACAAGACCCCAAAACCTATATGTACACTATTTACATAGTCCCAAACTTTATTCCAATTGGTCATGAGAGGAAAGCCATGGGAAGTCAAGTGGGACTCATTATTCACAAAACTGGCCTGAACCGGCAATGAGACCAAGAACACCAAAAACTTGCAAAAAGATAACCAGTCGGTCTAGATGACTAATCTGATGCTACACAAGGTAATTAAGTGACACAAATGGAAGAATCAAAGCATCAGATAATTCCTTTCAATCCATTCTTGACTGGATGAAGGCTAAAACACAGAAATTCAATGAAAACTTGCTCTCTTCCAATCACAAAAATGTACTCTCCAAGTCTCAATTCGTGAAAACAATCCTCCAACCCAGGTATTAGGGTTTTTCTGACCTTATATACCTTTCTCCCACGTTCTAGGACCCTTAGGTTGGGCTTAGAGCATCATTAATGCCATTTTCCAACTTTTAGGACAAATAGCCAAGGCAACATTGCTCAAAATGCTCACAGTGTCCAAGACTTACCCAAACCGCAAGCCCCTAACAAACCTATTTCCAATTCACTCATAAAAAACACTCTTGGGACTTTACATCATAGTCCTTATTCCCTTGGTGGTTGGCTAGAACCACCTACAAGCCAAAATTGCAAAGATCTCTCCAAAAGACCTTAAGGTGCTCCTGCACCATTCTCCCCCCTACAACAAAGAAGTTAAGGAACTTGTGGTGTCAAGAGCTCCTCACTAATTCCATGCTTCTTAAAGTCACTTTCTGCTATCCAAGTAGCCTCTGACTCTGGTTGATGTCTCCACTTCACTAGGTGCTCCATGTATGTCTTGTGCCTAGTCTTCTTCTTCACCCTTGAGTCTATAATCTTGTCCACTTGTGGTCTGATCTGATCAGGTACCTTGAGTTCATCCACATCCTTACTCACCTTAGCACTATAT
>CM021101.1:206842827-206885664 GCA_007115665.2 Sequoiadendron giganteum
TCAAGGGTAGAAGAATGCTAAAGATAAGCGAGGTCTTGGATATTTGAAAAGAGAAAGTTTCGGATCTCGACAAAGAAATTTCAAGCAAGGAAATCAGATGAAAAAAGATGGAAGGTATCCAATAAGACAATCTAATGCTCAAAAGTTTAATGGATACTATTTTTCTTGCAATAAATTCAGTCATATGGCTGCTCAGTGTAGAAGTAATATGAAATCAAGTAATCCATCACTCTCTGGTCAGTGTTTCAATTGCAAAAAGTTTGGTCATAAATCAATTGAATGCAGAAATGTGTGAAACTACTCTATCAATAGAAGGAATGTTGAATGTTATACCTGTAGAAGAATTGGGCATATTTCTAATCAATGCAGATTAAGATAAATCAATGGAATGATTGCTCTGGACAAGGAAATATTGTGTGCTATAATTGCAACAGATACGGTCACATTGCAAGATTTTGCATAAACAAAAATGTGGATAGAAAAGGTCCAGTATACAAAGAAAAAAATATACAAAAAGACAAAACAAAAATGATTGTGGATGAAATAAGAGATCAGATGAAGAAGACATGGGTAAGGAAGAATGAATCTGATGCTGGAAATGATTCTGCACTTAAACTTGCTTCCAGTAATTCCTCTAGAAATTGATCTTAGGCCATTGGCCCAGGGGGAGTTTTTAAGAAAATCCTTTTTCCCCTATTTGTAAGCTAGTACCTGATCATGAAAATATTGTCAAAAGGTGTATTAATGATCTACAGACATTCTGGAGAACACTCACAAGGAAACTCAAAGAAATCATAGGTCTGTAGAAGAATTTTTCTCTCGCTGTCTGAGAAAATAGAGTATCTGGAATACCTAGGGAAAAGGAATTTATTACAAGTGTGCGGGCTATAAAAGATAATTTGTAACCCTCTTTTTTCACTTTGCATTGAAGAAGAGAAGGAGGAAAGCTCGGTCTATAGTAGAATCTCAAAGGAGTAAAGTTAATTCGACGACGAATCTCAAAATTCATCAGGTATTTTAGTTGTTTTTGGAATTTCCATATATTTTGGTGTGCGGTTGTAAAAAAGGAAAAATGGAACAAATCAAAGGGTCAATCAATTTAGATGAATACAATAGTGAAAAGATTAGAGCTGTAAGAAATTTTTTGTCACTCGATGAATTGAAATGGGTGAAAGAAGCCAAACACAAGACTTTGGACATTTGGAATGAGTTTCCCTATTTCGGGAATGCGAAAATCGTTAAATTAATTTTGAGCAGATTGAATAATGACATTTTGATTTTGGACAAACCCTACATCATTTTGAAAGAATTAATTAAAAATTTAACTGGATTATGCAAAGTTGGGCATATACCGAGAAAAAAATCCATCCAAAATAAATAAGTCAAAACCCTAACCGAAGTTATTGGAGATAAAAGGGCACTGATAATCTCGACAATCAAAAACCCTATGACAAGGTACATTATGCATGGCATATCATATAAAATATTTTTCAGAAACAGAGAAGGAGAAACTTTGGTTGGTGTAGTCTACATCTCTCACAAAATGATAATGGAAGGTGGAGACTTTGACTTGTGCGAACTGCAACTAATGGAAAATGTGCAATTAACAAAGGAGACAGGTTACCCTTTCAGGTTTGGTACTCTGGTCATATGTCTGGTAATGTACTTTCTAAATTTTTTACCAATGAACAACAATGTGGTGTGGAAAGTAAATGAACCGGTGTGCAAACAAATCTTCACACAATCTAAGAGTTTGGTTAACTGTGATCGAGAATTTGAAAGTTTCTTTAAGAGTTTGCTAGAAAATTTTGGCTCAGTTGGTATTTCTCTTCCAGTAAGGGAACTTGAAGCTGGTTCCTCTTCTGGTGAGATGGAGAGAAAGAAGAAAAGAGAAAAATAAATTGTTGTCTGTAATCCTTCAGAATGCAAGATTTCAAAAATTGAAGGAAAAGGAAAGGAATAGGAGATTGTGGGTATACCATATGAACAATCTGATAAGGAAACTGAGGACATACAGGAAAAAGAGTAGAATTCAGCCAAATCAGAACAATAAAAGGAAATGAAAGAAGCAAGTGAAGAAGAAGATGACTTAACAAAAGAGAATTTGTAGTAGCTTATTCACAAGGAAGGTGGAATGCAAAAAATTGCTCAATTATGGTCTATCCGACCCTCATATGATCGGGATATGATCTTGAGAGTTCTAAGTTCTCATGTTGTGCACAGTTAGATCAAAATGGAGAATTTGTAGAATATTTTACCTGAAGAAATGATTGAATGCATTAAGGAAACTATGGACTCTGAGTTTCAAAAAAAAGGAGAAATAATCTCTCATTTGAAGGGATAGTTCACACTATCACTTACCAGGTTGAAAAAGAAAATGAATGAGCTGAGGCAATGCATAAGTGCAACAAATAAAACCTACAAGTATTGCATCCATTGGCCTCATGCAGTTGGGAAATATAAAGAGAAGTTGGAGAAAATTTAAACAGAATTGAATGGGATTGGAAAAAGTTTTGATATGTTTTAAGATCGGGATGGTACAAACAAGAAAAGGATTCAAGAGCTATAGTCTTAGCACAAAAAACTTTAGTTCACTAAAAACACACTCATGGACACTTTTTGGAAAGTGAAGGACCTAACTAAATGTAGACTAGAACAAATGGGTGAGATACTAAGGAAAGGTGAAAAATTAGAGGATGTGATCACAATTATGGAATCCCTCGCTGAGATTGTCAATAGGAGATCTAAAAATAACAATATGATCATAATCATTGGGATTGCAATAGAATCTTGGAAGAAATTCCTCCTAAAGATGAAAGAGAATCACAAGATAATCTTCTAACTAAAGTAGCAGTTGTTCTTTTTCAAAATTTGAAAATAGTTTTGAAGTTTTTGTTATATTTCAAAAGGAGAGATTGAACACGTGTTCTTTCAATTATTTTGTTGGCATAAGGCTTCCAGCTTTTTCATTGATGTCAAAGGGGGAGAGAAAGCACTAAAAAATGCCTCATCAATCTAAGGGGGAGCTATGTTTTGAAATTTTGAAGTTCGGTAGCGTACAAATATTGGTTTTTGACACTTAGCCATTTTTCACTAAGTGTTGCCATCAATGCCAAAGGGGGAGATTGTTGGAATATGGCTTCTAGTGTTTTCATTGATGGCAACCTAAAGTCACTCATCCGGTCCACATTTTACTATTGGTTCATACCGACAGAACATAGTGAAGAATAGGGTATCTGGTTAAACCTGAGTCTATCGATCAATATGTATTATATGTTTATCAGTTCATGTTGCGCATCTCAAGGAATATCGTCGGGTATCTGGAATACCTTATTCTATATTTTTGTGCCTACGCATTCACTAGTGTACAATCTAGGAGATCTGGTGCACTATTTTTATGGTTATCTATGCTAGAAGGCTGACTTGGTGAAATTAGCCGTTGTGGATGTTTAGGAAGTAATTTGTTAAATATTTCTATGTTCAAATATGTTTATTTGGGTCCTCACTATGCTTTGACTGACTATGGGTGGTGCACATAAAGAATTAGTTGTGGATTTAGCTGATAGTTGGAAAGTATTTAATGTTTTATGAAAGAAGACATATGAATGATCAAATCTTTGATAGTGAATATATATATGAGATCAGTAGTATCATTTTGAAGAAGCGAATGTGTGTGATGTGAAGTATATTAGTGTGTGGTATGAAATTCATAAGGATAATGGTGTGAATTCATCTATGCATGGATTTGTGATATGAATTGTAAAGCAAAGCAAAGCGAAGCGCAAAATTAGACAAAAGGTCCAGAATCTGATCTATGAGCTTAACCGGAACTGTAACCTCGCATAAGTAGATGCTACTACTTCAGTTCAATCCTTCAAATGGTTTTAGTCTAAACACTTTTTAAGGAAGTGAGCCTTTCTATTTTGAGCAGTGAGCTCTAGGCACTGAGCCTGAATGCAAGTGCATTCCCTTTTTGTAAAACTTATATTTGAGTACTCAAATTGTGGACTGACCTCCACTGTGGCTTTTCCCCTAACAAGGTTTCCACTTAAAAATCCTTTTGTTATGGTGTTGTGGATGATTACTTTGTGTGTTTTCATCTTTCCTTTGGTTTAATGTTGAAATGGTTTAAATATTAGATTAATAAAGTTTAGATTTTCATAGCACTGATTCACCCTCCCCCCCTCCCAGTGTTCCCTTGAGTCCAATAGTAACATCCTCCTTCCATCCTACGCAAGTTACATAGTCATAAATCACATTCCCTAAACATGAATTACCATCACTTGAGATTCAAAACAAAAATGAAGCCTTGATGATAAAGGTGATCATTAATGAAATAGCAATTAGGCACACTCTCATAGACAAATGAGTAGGTCTTAATGTTTGTAGCATTGAACTCCTAGATAGAATTGGCATGGAAAAGATGCTTATTTAACTTAATGATGTTAATATTTATGGATTTGACAATGTTAATGGGAAACCATTAGGAATGATCACATTACCTATTGAGGTCAGACCTGTAGTGTTTCCTACACCTATCCATATCATGTCAGGACATCTTTCATACAATATTCTCCTAGGGATACCACAGATTCATGGTATGAAAGGAGTCCCATCTACTCTTCACCATGCGATGAAATTTGAATTTATAACAATAAGATATAGGGCTAATGCAAGAAGTTGGGTCCACAAAAAGCTTAAAAAGTGGAAGTGTTTTTGTTGTTTTCAGAATTTGTCACAGCTGGACTAAAAATTTGAGGCACTTACACAATGAATCTTAAAAAAAGTGAGTAATATAAAATTTTGAATTTTGAATCTAGTTTCCAAATATGTAATTTATTCAAATACCTAGATGATAGAAATTAAATTTTGATAGGGATGTATAAAAACCACTTTTTAAAAGTCCCTTTTTTTTACCATACCTTGCACGTGTACGTACACCACTTTTTGACCCAAATAAAGTACTTTGCTAATTACTTTTGGGGAAAGATAGCTAACAACATGAAAGATTGATGAGGAATTTTTTTTGTAATTTTTTTTTGCATTTTTTTTTTATTGAATTTTTATTGGCCTTAATTGCTAGTTTTAAAAATCAACATGTACGAATAGCATAATTGGACCTAAACTAAACATTTTTTCAATCTTTTTTTTTTCATTGTGTAGAGAATTTTCTGATGATTGATGTCATATAGTTCTTTTACAAGAAACTTAACCAAAAACAAAGTTATAAAATAAATAAAAAAACTTGTATTTCAAGCTAAAGGACTAGTTTACTTAGAAATTAATTAAAAATTAACAAATATAATCCAATATTAAAAAAATTATATATTTGGAAACTAGATATTGTGTTCTCTAATGGGTTTTAATTTATAGATTGATTCAAAAAAAAAGTCCATCAGCCATATTGCCAAAGTTGGACATTCATCTTCAATCTGCCTTAAATTTTTAGTTGTAGGTCAAAGGCTAAGGGTCGGATTTTGAAGCCTTTCCCAAGCCTAAAACCAAGGATACATGTGGGTTGTAGATTCAAAAATTTAATAACGCGTATGCATTTTTAAAATACATACATGTTACAAAATACATCGACATTCTTTATTTGTTTGATTATTTAAAAAATTAAATGATGTTTAGAAATGCGTACATGTTATGTGTTACAAAAGACGTATGCATTTTAAAACGCATACACATTTTGTGTTTCAAAACGCGTATACATTTCTAAAAGATTTTTTTTTAAATAAATGACTTGTACATGTTATAAAATGCATACATGTTATAACACACACACATTTTTTAGCGCATACACATTTTTTTAGGCTCGGGTACCTGATGCATAACGCATACACATTTTTTAATAATACATATGCATTTTTTGTGAGATTTTGTTTTGGCCAAAAATTCCCCTCTTCGTGGACCCAACTTCTTTTTTTTACCCTATACATGATTGAAGCAGATGAATGAAGTTATAAATCATATGATCACAACACTTCCAATTCCCCTAATACATGTTGAGGTCAATCCTAATTCACTTACAATGAAACTATTTATTGATTATTGGGGATAGTTAGATTTTATGCCTCATTTCAATAAAGAATCCAAGATCTCACCCTCAAAGTTGAAAGATTCATATACAAAAAATTCATTTTCAAACACAAGTTCTAGTGATGATTAGGGTTCATAAGATTTTGCATCCTCCTTTACGACAGAGTAGAAAATCTCACAATCTAAACCAAACAAACCTTATGTTTCATTTTCTTAACTTGGTTCTATGAAAAAAAAATTACCTCATGGTGGTGATGGGGGCTATTTCACTCCCATCCCTTGTGAGGGGATGATGCATAACTTTAGGAAACCTAAAATTGATTTGTGTTCTCATGATGAAGCCAATCCTTCTCAGAAACATCAATCCTCTTCGTTTGAATTGAAAGATTGTTATGGTCTTTGATACAAATTCCCTCCTAAACATGGATACAATGAACACATGAAACAAACTAATTTACCATAATTTTTCAATAAATATTTTACTTTTCCACCTTTATCTCCCTTTTCATCTAAGGCCTTATCATTTAATGTGTTTATGGAATCTTGTGCAAATAAAAGAACATCTTCTACTATTGATCAAGAGGGTATCTTGTCAAGAATCCTCCAATCTTTTTTGATATATCTCCCTCCAAGAACATGAAAGAAATTTTACTGCAAGAATTTATTTTATGCATATCATAGAGTTCATGGTCATTCTACTAATGAATGCAAGGCTTTAAGTAACAAAATTCAACATCTTAGGGACTGTGGTGCTCTTCCTTGTGTTGAAGCACCTAGTTCCTCTAATTGACGCTTATTTTCATCATATTTGGCTCATCCTTATTTTTCACTAAGTGGAGGGAAGGGGTTAGGTATCCTTGTCCTCATATGTCAATTGTCGTTGTCTAGTGCAAGAGCACCTTATCACTAAATGCCTCCAATAGGGAAATTTGTAAAATTTGAATTTTCAAGTGTAAATCATTGTAAAAAGGTCATGTGGAGACCTATTCCAATTTTTTTGAGATTCCATTAGGTCTATAGAAGGTGAGTCAAGACAATTTGCGAAAAAATGCCAAAAAGTTGCAAAAATGCAAGAAATGCAAAAAGTCCATGTAGAAGATGAAGAGTCACCACTAAAAAAAAATTTGGTAAGGTGTTTGTAACTGACCAAAAGACAAGAAGGTTGTTGAAACATCTTTAAAAAAAATGTGGCGGCAAGCAAAAGATGATAGTTTTGTATTCTTGAAGAGAAATTTGCAAATAAAGTCCTTTGTTCAGAAATCTATGTTTTTGTCCCTCTTGTTTCATGTTTTGTATAGCCTGTACGGAAATATTAGGACCTGAATTTGGTTTTTCTAAGTAGGGTAGTAAACTAGATTTCATTCAAGACTAGTTTAGGGGAATTTGAGTGAGTAAAAAAATTGTTTGAGCTCTTTTTCTATAACTCGGTTTGAACTCCCTATTTTAGTGTTTTGAGAGTCTAAGTAGCTTTACATCACTACTCAACCGATTTAGAGTTTGTGGATCAGTGGATTAGGTTAGTTTTATGTTGTGCATGTTGTGTGTGTGTTAATAAGTGCAGGTTTAAGGCAAGAATATAGTGATAGAGTTGTTGCCCCTATAGATTTACAAAGTTTCCTTCATGAAAAGAGTAGTTCCAAGATGTGATTCGAAGAAATAGTATGCAAGGAGGTTTGAAAATGGTTTATTTTGTGTGTGAATACCAATAAAAGGATCTTTGAATCTTTGGGAAGGTGGAAAAAGGTTTGTAAATGTTATTTCCATTAAACCCTTATTTACTTGAATCCAAATGGTGCTTGAATAAGGGTTTGGTAAATTTTTGGCTTAGTGAATGAATCTATGGGAAAGAATGGCCGATTTGGTGGTTATAGTATATTATTTAATGTTGTTTTGGGTCAAGAGTGGTTTTGGAGATGTTTTAAGATGACTTGCTTTGTAATACAGGCCTAATTGACCCTAGGTTGAAATGGAACAGTTAAGTTTTCTGATGTTTTCTTCAAAACAAGTATATCTAAAAGTGGAGTATGTTAATATATGCCAAAATGGGTTCCTAAATTTGTGAGTGGTTAGAGGAGATTCAAGGTGGATTAAAATTTATACCTGATTTAGTGACTTGTAAACCTACTAGCTAAGATGGTGAGTTGATTGCTAAAAAATATGAATCTACTAAAATTGTGATATAAGTGATTGGATTTGTTATGAAACTATCTAAATTATGTTATCAAATATGTCTCAATAGTTTGGGGCGATATTTGAAGAAAAATTTGTTGATTTGGTGATTTGAGTTGTGGAATCAAGGAACAAAGTAGTGTTTTAGGTGTGCATGTGAATCAAGTTGATTAGTTCAAAGTTTTCTTTCAAGGTTTTTGCTTTTTTCCTATTAATTTGATGAGGATTCAAGTGATTTAAGGTTTGATGAAGGTTTAGAGACAAGATAGGATGAATGATGTCTTTTTGTTAATGGAAAACAAGTGAAAATGAAGTGATTTTTGATGAAAGATAAGTGAATTTGGTGAATGGTTTGTGGATCTTCGCATGATTTGTGAATAGGGTCAGAAGTACTCCTAATGGTTTGTGGTTTTTGGGTAGATTCTCTAAATCATTATCTCTTTTGGCTAGTTGACTGTATTTCATATACATATAAGAGCAAGCTTGGGATGTGGACGACATTCCTTAAGTTGGCTCACATGTGATAGACTTATCCATGATGTAGTTTCATTCGGGAACATATGACTTGGCACAATGCTTTCTCAATAGTCTCTCATGTCTTCTTCCACTTTAAAGCAATTTCTCATAGCAATGGTGTTAGCAACCACTTTAAAGTAGGGGCATACATTGACACTCATGTTCCAATGTGCATTTTTCTTTTTTCTTGCGGTGCATCCTTTTCTTGGTGGTGTCATTGGGCTTGATATCCCCCGAGAGTGCGATATTTCTTTGATTTTTCCTCTCTTGGAGACATTACATGTGATGTTCCCTAAGAAGAGACCTTAGATGAACTAAGAAAAATTCCTTTGAACATACCTTATGATTTTACAATAATTTTTATATGGTCACCTTGCATAATATACTTTGCATGCCTATGGATCGATCTTGTTTGTTCATGAATCTCAAGCATACAAATCTTTGCTTGCCTCATGAATCTTGAAGTTCATCATTATGTGGTTCTTTGTCAAAGTTATCAGGAGGTATAACTTTGGTATGGTTTGCATACGATGAGAAGCGTAAACATGGGAATGAATTTCTTATTGTATGGTGAGTAGTCAATACATAGGCATGAATTTATTAGTAAGCCACTCTTTGGATACTCACCTTGTGGACAACCTGAAGTCTTGTTGCCTCAAAGTTAGAATAAATTTTTGGACAAACAACTTAGATTTGATCCACACCACGTTGAATAATTGGGCGAGGCTTGATCCACCTCTTTTTATTTTTACTTGTGTTTGTTTTTATTTATCATTGACATTGCATGTTTGTGTATCTTGTTTTGTTCCATATCATACACCTTGTGTGTGTCCACTTCTGTTTATGTCGATTTGACACAGGATCTTGGATCCTAGGGGCTTGACCACTACCTTGATATTTTTCATCCTAGACCATTCACATTGGTACATGGGGACCACTCTTCAATGTCTACTTCACTATGAGTTTGAAGCAATTTCATCCTTTAACTAAAGTGGGAGCTAATTGTAGTGTTGAAAAATTTCATTGTTTACATTTTCACACTTAATTTTGGAATGATTAACATTAAAATGGACCTAATGTTTCCCTGATCTAGGTTTGTGATGTATTTTCTACATTCACATTAGATTTAGGGCCCTCTTAAGCTAAATTGACCTAACTTTTCTTAATTTAATTTTGTAAAGTGTATTTATTTACACCTTGACATTAAGTTTAGGACCCTTATAAACTAAATAAACTTAATTATGCATTATTTAGGGTGTTGTAATGTTTTGTACCATACTTTCACACTAATTTAGGGTTTTCATTATTAATTGGGCTTATCTATACCTTAATCAGCCCTATTTTGCATCCACAAGCCTCAATTAATGCATCTTTCTGAGAATAATCCAAATATAAACCAACATCCAATCATAATTTAGGTATTTTTATATTAAGTGTCCCAGATTTAGTGATTTTGGACTCATACACCACCTTGGGCGTATGAGTCCCACCTAGAATTTTGGGCCCCGATCCTGATTTTACATCATTCTAAGATTTTTTTTAAAATGTGTCCTATAGCTAAGCCTAATGGGACTCATATGCCACTTGTGGCCCAAAATCAAATTTAATTCAAATTCTTGGCAGGATTTTGTCCTCCTAAATCTGATGTAGGCTTGTATTGTTGTAATTTTGGGAAATTCGGCATAAATAAGTATAAATACAAGGTTATTTCACTCATTTTCATGTAATAATTTCAAGCAATCATGCCTTATAGAAAACTTGAGTTTACAAGAGCCTTCAAGTGTTTACAATACTTCACAAGAGTATTCAAGAGCATTTTTTAAAGTATTCAAGGGAAAAATTCTTCATTAATTGTTATAGAAATTCAAGATCCATCATCATGTCGAGGTTATCAAGAATCGAGCATGTTTTTGACCTAGTGTTGTGATGTTGCATTCAATATCCAAGGTTAAGCATTCTTCTACACTTTTCTAAAGATCTAGATCTACATCCTTCATGGTCATTTCATGTTAGATCATTGATTTACAAGACATCATTCAAGGTACCATTATTCATGTTTCATGTCCTTGTTTCATTATCTCATCATTTGGTTTAATTACCTAAAAGGGGTTTGACTAAGGCAAACCCCTATTCCCTAACAATCAACAAGTTTCTCCTCTCTTTGGTGTGTGATTGTAGATCTAGGTGTCTTGGATCTTGAAGATCCTTTGAAGATTAGTTTGCAAGGTTCAAGAAAGTCATCAAGTTGTCACAAGGTTGTCATCTTCACAAAAAGTCACCTACAAGTTACAAATCAGGGTTTTAGATCTAGAAATAAAGTGTGATAGATATGTCTTAACCCTCTAAAAATTCATACTAGGATTGATACACCACCTTGGGCATATGATTCCCAATACTTGCATTTTTTGGGTTTCAAGAGATTTAGATTAAGCACTATCAAATTCCAATTTTGGCACAGAAAACCTAGTCTGGGACTAAATTGCCCAGGCTGGCGTATAATTCCTAGTGGGCATCAAACAACAAGTTTTCTAGATTTTGGAGCTTGTGTTGACCTTATTCTTCTTCCAAGTGCACCTTTGTTCATTCCTAGTCCTTTATTCTGCATTTCAGTTTCATTTCCTAGGTCATCTAGCTAGGTTTTGCATAGTACTTTGAATGTTGCATTCATTTCTTGTCTTTCCATGCCCTAGCTTGGTGGTGAACCCTCTCATTTAGTCTCTAATTCTACCCAAGGATTCCCTTATTGCAAGATCTCTCTCCTTCATTTCATCCCTAGCTTGAGACCTCTAGGGGTATCTTTGAATGTTATGTTAGTGAAATAGGAGGATCTCATATCCCCTTGTGTTCCATCTTCCAAAAAGGTGGAACCCTATTTCCAACATTACACACATTATCAAATATACAATACTAGATTCTCTTATTAGTTCATGATCAGGATGACTACCTTTGGATGAAGTCTCTCGACCTTTATTGGATCTGGAGATGACTAAATCTCCTCATATGTAGCCGCAGCTTGATCAACACACCTAGTAGCGCCCTTGTATGTTGCTCACAATATAACATAAGGCTCGAAAAAATCTCGGTGATGTTGCATGATAGGTGGGGGAACATAGTCTATGTTGATAGCTTGATCTAGGACTAAAGGAGGCACTATCTCTAAAACTATCTGTTAGTAGAGATCATGTAACTCTCTCACAGACCCTACAATAGAGAAATTATCAAGATAATAAGTACGCATCATAATATATACATATAAATCAAAAGTGCAAAACATAAGCATGAGAATAAGTATAATGATAAATAAAATTTCATCACCTAGATCTTTGGTTAGTTGTGTAAATACAATCTCATCCTAGGCAAGAGCCATGGAGGATGTGCTAGCATCTCCATGCTCATGGGTGCTAGTGCATGTTGTGACTATTGAGTGTGATCTAGTGACATGGGTGGGAGATGAATCTCTCCACTCATGGGAAAAAAAGCCCTCATTTGTTATGTCACTTCCCTCACTCATCAGCTCCTCCTCACCCTCCTCATCCTCCTCATCCTCATCTCCCTCATAGTCAAGGTATTCCTCCTCATCATAATCCTCCTCTATCTCATCTGCAAATAGATTTGAGGCCCTAAGCCCTGTATCCTTACCTACCTCCTCCTCCTCATCCCTCTAATCTAGAAGTGACCCTGAAAATCCTATAGGATCATCCATAGGGAATATAGGATGTGGTCACGTTGCTTCCCACCACTCCTCATATGAATCTGTAGCACCAAAATAATTAGCATCAGAGATTGGGGGCATATCGAGATCATCATTAAATCACTAGATCTAACATTATCTATTGTCAATTTTCTAGTATCTCCTGGCCTTTGGGCAGTCCGCACTGATCGCCTATAAAAAGTTCATGGTACTAGTGGTACCTATATCTGAGCGAACTATCGCATGCCACAATCATAGTGAAATGATCTTACTATGTAATCATTTTTTCATAGAAGAAACATTTCCCTATGCATCCTCCTTAGCTTTCGAGTCTCATCTAGCCATTGTGGTATCAACTGGTAAGGTCTCCAAAGGTCCTCCTCTTGATCTAGTCAGTCAAATTGGACAATCCAAGAGAGTACATCCCCATACTACCATGCTTGTCTTAGTGTATAGCTTAATGCACATGGATATACGAGTGTAGAAACAAATGGAAACCCTATCATCCTAGTGCATGTGATATGCACAAGACACCAAACCTTTAGTAGCATACAATGTATCATGTTTTCAACGTCATGATATGTGAACTACCCTAAACCATAATATAGATGTGCAATAATGCTACGACCCCATGCATAGATGGTCTTGTGGCTCCCCATCTCCCATACCATGTGAACTAGGCCTCCATCTAGGTGTGCTCTTTGGCCATCTAGGACTAGTAATAATGCCATGTTGAAGATCATGATCCATCTCAAGAGTGGCGATCACATGTAGAGTAGCCACAATAACTCAATACGTGGCCCCATGATCTCATCTCAAATCAGACCTCCAATGTAGAACTGAATATCGTATTTCACCTCATGAAATGACCGATCCTATGTGAAATAGACTCTCTCACCTCAAATCGTCACTCAAAGAGTTTGATGTATGTCATCCAAGGTAATTGTCATCTCACCTGTAGGTAGATAAAATATACATGTTTTTGTATCCCATCTCTCTGCTAGTGCCATGTGTAGCACCCCTTTGATTTTCTTATATTTTTAGATAGAGCTTTTACTATTATAGACCATGATACTATGTTGTTGTTATTTCATCGCTGACATTATAGTGATGATGGTTTTTATATTTAAATGAGATGGTACACTTTATGGATGATAATTGTTTATGACATGCTTTCTGATTAGCATAGTTTTTTATTTGATTTGATATTGATATATGCTCATCTATAGTTAATTGGTGTTTTATTTTTGTTAGTATTGATGTGACACTATATTGGTGAAGGGAACGGGATTACATCACTCGCTTGTGAGTGCCCTATGATTCCACAATTTTCTCTTCAGGGTGTGATTGATCATGATTTATATATGTATGACATATATTTTATTGCAGGATTGCAGGTATAGGACATCAACTCCACCTAGATTCATAGGTTTGAGAGTGTCCATTTTCCAACGAAATAGTTGGTTGGGAGATAGTAATTGGGTTTCCTTGTCAAACCACAACCCTAGTCATAGTGTGTCGTCAATCTTGGTTTTGGTCATGTTGAGTTATCATGTTGTTTCCTATTTGCCTTGTTTATTTATTTTGCAAGGTATGTTCAGTGGGAAATTAATGCTTAAAACTTTTTTAAGTGATTATTTAATTAATCTTTATTATTGTGTTAGAATCTTTATATTTGATTTAATTAATTAAATTAAATTTATTTTGTAAAGTGATTTAATCTTTGAGATTAAATTTATTTTATAAAGTGATTAAATTACTTAGATTAAATTTAAGTAGAAGTTAATATGTTACTTTGAATTATTAAATGCACAAATATGTTAGAAAATATCAAGAGGAAATATCTGTGATTTGTTTGGGAAAGATATATTATTTGTGACATGTGTTAGAAAAATTAAACACTATTGTTGGGAATTAATTCTCGGAGAGAATATTTGCATTAACTAAAAGAGGAAAGAGGTTACTTCACATTAAGGAAGAAAGATATTTTGGGGGAGGTTGTTGAAGAGAGTTGTTGAAAGTTTTGGGGAAATTAAATTATCAAGAAAATTTTTTTGGCTCTTGTTTTTTTTTCATCTTGCTAGAAAAGTGGATAATTTGGAGGAAGCTTTGGTAAATTAGATTTTGAAGGTGAAGGTCTACTATGGACATCATTTCCTCAAGCATTTGGAAACAGGTTCTTTAATTATTTTATTTTATTTCAAATTGGAAAGGCTATTAGAATTAATTTGTTGTTTTGGAAAAGATTTCCTATACAATGAAGAATATTGTTTAAAGATTTGGTTTGTTTGAAAATTTGAAAGATTGTTGCATTTGGAAAATTTCTGTGAAAGCTTAGAGCTTCTGTAGAAATTTTTTTAAGCTTTGATTTGTTTGGAATTGGAAAATTGTCATAAAAGCTTTAGAGCCTCTGTAGGAAATTTTTTTAAAACAATAGAAATCCCATAAGGAAAACAATAGAAGATTTGGAAAATCTTTGTAGGAATGGATTTAAAATCTTCCTATCAAAATTTGGGGAAAATATTGTTTGAATGGGAAAAGAGCTTCCTATAGATTTTGTCATTTTCTTCCAATTAGTTTTGTTGGTTGGGGAAATCTTAAAACCTCTCTTAAGAGTTTGAAACAACCTTCTGTAGATTTTTTCTTAAAAAATTTCTTCTCTGGAAAGTTTTGTAATTGTTTACTATAGAAACAATTGTAAAAATTGCCCAACTAGGAAATCATGTTGATGAATTTATATATATATATATTTAATATATACATATATACATATACAAATATATATATATAATATTTTTATATGCTATCAAAATCCCTGAAGAAATTCATTCTAGAGAAAATGTTATTGAAAAAAAAACTAGACATAAAATTGCGTACGATGATATTGTTAAAATTGTTGGTTAAATGTAATAAAATTACAATGTGCAATATTGTATGGGGGGGAGGCGCTGGTTTGTCCCCACAACTGCTGCCCCATCGGGGAGGCAGGTGTGGAGGCAGCCAATGCTACTTCCCCATAGCCGCGCCCATAACAATGGGAGCCGACTGTGTTGAACAGTCAGCGTTGCAATGGCAGACAATAGATTGTTTCGTTCGCACTTTTAATAATTCGTCTTTGATTTTAATATAGTTTTTTTTAGATTTAAAAATATAATATATATATGTTATATATGTATATATGTGTATGTAACTATATATATTCATATATATATATATATATTTAAATATATATTTTGTAATTGTTTGGAAATTGATTTTTATTTTGGTGTAATTGGGAAATTGAAATAAACAATTAGAATTAACTTCTATATTGTATGTAAATTATATTGTAGTAAGTTAGATTATTTTAAGTGCTTGTATTATTGTATTTTCTTGAAATGGAATTTGGATTTAGGAAATCCTAATGGTAGTTTAATTTCCTATCAAAAATTGCCTATTAAATTATGATTTATTTTATTCTCGTTGTGGGGAAATATATTAGTTGTGTATATAAGTCTTCCAGATGGTGTTATTTTATGAGGGGGTTGTTGTGTTTTATGGTTTATCCCTTTGTACTTCCTTGGGTAGTACACTTGGTTGTTATTCAGTTTAAACACCTGGTTACTACGAACAAGATGTGTTGCCTCTTGTAATTTGGCTAGAAATTTGATATATGTTTGTGCATTGTGTTTACCCTTGGATGATGGATTGGATCCTTGTGTTTTTAGTAGGGGAGTAGCTCTCATTAGGGGCCAGAACCCTAAAGAGGTAACCTATCGAAAGTAGTTAATCAAGTGAAAACTATAATTTTAAAGTAATTAGAGGTTTCAGGTAGCAACTCATATTAATTCAAATAAATTATCCTCACTCATGGATCAAGTGCTTTTTTGGGCTTGGGATGAGTGGGAAGGCCTAGAATGGATAAGATCAACTACCTTGTCCCTTAGAAAGGTATGTTGAACCTGCATGAGTGAGAATGGGGGTCGGGGATCAGTTGAGGTTGCGAGGGTTTAACTAGGAGGGGGGTCAATAACCTATGAAGATCCACATTGGGTAACCCATGTCGACCTTGTGTGATGACACTCCTCCTATGACATCATTTTGTATTGGTTAGTGAATGTACTTGATTATTTTAATACTCTGGAAGCAGTGTAACCTTTATGTAAGTTTTGTACTTGTATGTTTTAGTCTTGTGATTGCTTGTGTCTAGAGGTTGTTGGTTTTGCCTCTAGGAAGCCCTTTTACTATCTCCTAGCTTGGGGGTGGGCATTCGGGTACCACTTGGTTGGGTGGAATGTGCACCTTACACTGTTGGGTTTCCACTTGATGTTCATGATGGCAGGATCTTCTAGATTGGAGAGCTCAGATGTTCCAGTTGCTTTGTACCATCTTTTATATTCTATTGGATTTGTTGGATGTTATTGTATATGTACTAATCCTCATTTGTATTCAAGGAGGATCCTTGTATCATGTAATTGTAATTTTGTTTTATGATCTACCTCATTTTTGAAATGATCCATGTAACTATTATTTTGAATGGATGCAATCTATGAATAGTTCTTTAATGTACTTTGCATCTTATAAGATGAGTTTAATGCTTATGAATGTATGTTCTTTATTTCATGAGTACTATTTTATCTGTTGTGGTTAGTTTAATCTTGTATGTTATGGGATTCATATGTAAGTGTTGTCGCATACCTTAGAGGATGTATGTTTTATGTGTAGTGCACTTTACTTGTTATCAATTGCACTTTAAAAAAAAAATTGTTACGCTTTTGTTGTAGTTGCATCTTCCTCTAGGGCTACTTGGTAGGGCATTACACATGGTATCAGAGCCCAAGTTTAAACACTAGGTTTTGTGGGATAATGTTTGAGCCCATTAAGTTGTTAGTTGCATAGGATTTAAGTTTGTGTTACCTTGTCTTATACCTTGGCATGATCCTACAAAAACATCATGCCATCTAGGTGAGGTCGCAGTAGAGGTCGTGTTCGTGGTTGTGGAGGTAGTCATGGAGGTAGTCAGCAGGATTCACCTCCCCATATTCTCCATGAGTTAGATCATGAGGAACAACAAGCTTCCCAAAATGGTCTAGGAGGCTATGATCAACATCAAGATCCACCAAGGATCGAGGGTGCTTAGTTGCATCGATTGTTAGAGGAGACTCTTGCTTGCCTTGGGCCAGGGCAGGATAGAGATCAAATTAAAATTGGTGAGAGAGAGGTTCCAGCACAGCTAAAGGAATTCATAGCCACTCATATGAGAGACTTAGTTAGAGCTCGTCCACCCACTTTCGATGGTTCTGGCAGTGGACTTGAGGCTGAGACCTGGTTGATAGAAACCCTTTGCTAGGAACTCCTAAGGTTTCATCCACCCTAGTGTTTCACCTTGGGGAGCACCAATAATTTTTGTGAAGAAGAAGGATGGTTCTCTCTATTTTTGCATAGACTACTATCAGCTAAATAAAGTGACAATCAAGAACTGATATCCCTTACCTAGGATTGATGACTTGTTTGATCAGATCAAGGATACTATGGTCCTTTCAAAAATAGATCTTAAGTCAGAATACCATTAGCTATGCATATTTGATTCTGACATTCATAAGATGGATTTTTGCACTTGTTACGGTCACTACGAGTTTACAATGGTACTGTTTGGGTTGACAAATGCACCATCTGTGTTTATGAGCTTGATGAACAGAGTCTTTTGCACTTATCTAGATAGATTTATACTTTTATTCCTTGATGATAAATTGATCTCTTCCAGGACAGTAGAGGAGCATGAGGAGCATCTGAAGTAGGTTTTGTAGTGTTTGAGAGATAATTAGTTTTATGCTAACCTGTCTGAATGTGAGTTCTTTAAGACTGAGGTTAAGTATGTTGGATATGTGATATCAGGAGAGGGTATTGTAGTCAACCCTATGAAGATCTAAGCGATCATTGATTGGCCTGCGACCACTAAAGTGGTAGAGATACGTATTTTCATGGGATTAGCAGGTTATTATACACGCTTTGTTCAAGGGTTTCTTGAGGATAGGACATCCTATCACTTCTTTTTAGAGAAAAGAAAAGAGATTCATTTGGTCAGAGTAGTGTGAGGCAGCATTTCAGACTCTGAAGGATAGATTGACTAGTGCACTGATTCTTGCGATACTTAATCCTACTAGAGATTTTGTTGTCTATACAGATGCATCTTTGGAGGGATTAGGAGTAGTCTTGATGCAGGATGGGCGATTTATAGTTTATGAATCTCACAAACTCAAGGATAATGAGTTGAATTACCCCACACATGATCTTGAGTTGGCAGCGGTAGTACACACTTTGACAAGATGGACACACTTCCTTTTGGGGCACAGTTTTGAGTTGCATAGTGACCATGTCAGAGCCTATAGTATATCTTCACATAGCCTAATCTTAATGTCAGGTAGAGGTGATGGATGGAGTTCCTTTGCAAATATGACTTCGAGGTGAAGTTCATCTAGGGGAAGGAGAACTTAGTTGTCAACGCTTTCAACAGACGAAGACACGAGTTGTCAGAGTTGACTCTTGGTGTAGATTTGAGTTAGATTCTTTCTACACTTCCTGCAAACAGCTAGTATTAGGAGGTGATATTAGAGATAAAGTTAGGTAGGACTCTTGAGGGCAGATTCTTAGGTTATTTTCTAGAGTTAGATGGTTTGTTGAGACATATGGGATGCATTTATTTTCCATCTTCCTGAGATCTTCGTACCTTGGTTATGACAGAGGCACATTGGGCACCTTATTCATCTCATCCTAGAGTGAAGAAGATGCATGTCAATTTATGACAACTATACTTCTAGGCAACTATGAAGCAATACATCGCTGATTTTGTGTTGAGGTGTTTGGAGTGTCAGCGAGTGAAGGCTGAACACTAGCATCCGGCATGACTTTTGCAGCCACATTTGGTGCCAAAGTGGAAATGTGATATAATCTCATTGGATTTCATTGTTGGGTTACCCAATTCTTCATGACAATATGAGGCCTTTATGGTGATAGTGGATAAATTGACAAAGGTAGAACACTTCTCGCATGTTCGATCATCCTATAATGCTTCATACATAGCTAGAGTGTTCATGGGAGATATTGTTAGGTTGCATGGTATTCGTCGTCAGGTTTTTTCTTATAGGGATTCTATGTTTACCTCAGCTCTTTGGACATCATTGCAACATGCCATTGGGACACAATTAAACTTTAGTTCAATGTATCACATTGAGATAGATGGATAGACTAAGAAACCAGAGCCTCGAGGATATGCTACACATGTATGTGATGGACCAGCAGACACAATGGGAGGACTATCTCCATTTAGTGGATTTTTTTTATAATATTAGTTTAGAGAGTTTGATTGTGTAAGATAGGAGGACTACCCACTGTAAGGCCCCAGGTCACAAAAGGTCAAGAGCAGAAAGGATTCCCTAACTTACCTCAGCTTAAAGGAAGGTTAGAATAGGAGGGATGAGAATGATGAGGATTATGCGTCCTTCGATCACACTGCGATCCTGGGAGTTGAAGGGATACTAGAAGAGTCTCTTTGTAGAGTCAACTCTACATCTCAGGTAGCTCTATGTCCGATGATAGAAGTGCGGTTCTGGGATGACAACGCAACGCACTAGCGTCTCACAAGTGCGCTGGCATCTGTACGGCCAGAAAACTAGAAAGATGAGGTTTTTCTCTAAGGAAGGACTAACAACCTAGTTTACAAGTTTCTAGAATGACATAATAGTATTAAGAAGTACGAAAAATATAGATTAATGTGATAAAGGAAGTCTATTACCCAAAGGGTGATGAAGATGATCTCATAGAATATCGTCCTCACTAGCTTGCTTCGAACTCTCTCCACCTACACACAATAAAGGGAGAAATTGTTGGGGCTGTATAGGGGCCTGCTTTAGTCAGACCCCCGTCTTGGTGTTTCCACCTCCACGGACAACCAAGTTTAAAATAGTATAGATAATGATAAAGAAAAAAGAAACTACAAGCTATGTAAACATAAAAAACTCCAAGAAGTATGTGCTTACTCAATCGAGAAAAATAGGAGAGGTTAGAGGATCTTACCACCTCCGTCCAAAGCACTCAAGGATTGTGGAGGAGAGTACGAGAGGGACTCAAGCCTCTATTGTCATGGAGTCTATTATGTGCTCGCCTTGTTGGAGTGATGGAGTAGTTGATTGCTGCAATGGAGAGAAGGGATGTTTCGGCAAAGCTTGGAAGTGAATGCTCAAAGCATGGGGAGAGTGTGCCAATTTGTTCAAAAACTAAGAATGGAAGAACGGAGTGATAATATGAAGGAGAAGGTGAAAAATGGCCATATTTGGTTCGGCCAGCCAAAGAGGGATGTTACTCTTCGACTTCCAATTGAAAATGTAACACCTTTGTAGTCTCCAGCCGCAGGAATCTACCAGGGATGTAAGTCTGTTGCACGAACATTTGCACGCCACACGAGCGTCCCTGATAGAAATTCCCGCACCGACACACAAACAAGGCATCAAGTGGAATGCACGCAACGTGCTTAAGTGGAATTAAACCTCTGCTTTCTATTTTCTAAAGTGTAAGGGGGTAAAAGGGAATTTTTGTTAGGGGTGCAAATTCATGTTCATACAGATTGGTATGCTTCCTTTCTAGGCATTGTATGGATGAACTTTTCAGACTCCTTTGAGTTGGGATTGGTTAGAGGAAAAATATCTATTGGGTCCTGAGATACTTCATGATATGGAGCAACAAGTGATTCAGATCAGGGAACATTTGGTTGTTGCACAGGAAAAGTAGAAGAAGTATGGAGATGCGCATCAGGTGGACCATCAGTTTGCAGTAGGTGATCGAGTATTTTTGTGAGTGCATCCGCGAAAGAGTCCAATCCAATATGGAAAGGGTTCTAAGCTAGTACCTCTCTCTGTCGGTCTATTCAAGATTCTTGAGAAGATTGGACCAGTAGCTTATCGTCTTGCTTTTCCACCTAGTCTCTTGCACATACACAACGTATTTCATGTTTTAGTACTCAGGCCTTATCACCCTGATATATCTCACATCCTTGATTGGAATTCCTTATAGGTGGAGGACGGGCAACTGGTTTTGGAGCCCGTGGCTATCATGCAGCACAGGAGACTCACCCTCAGGGGTCAAGATATTGAGCAGGTTAGGGTCCAGTGGGATCTGAGAGATGATACATCAGCTACCTGGGAGGATGTGACCAGGATGAGGAAGTTCTATCCCTATTTGTTCATAGGCTTCCAGGAGTAAGCCTGATCCTAGGGGGGAGGATGTAGCACCCCTCCGATTTGCTTATATTTTCATACAAAGCTTTTACTTTGATAGACCATGATACTATGTTGTTATTTGATCGCTGACATTATAGCAATGATGGTTTTTATATTTAGATGTGATGGTACACTTTATGGATGATTATTGTTTATGACATTCTTTTTGATTAGCATAGTTGTTTATTTCAGTTCATATTGATATATGTTCATCTGTAGTTAATTTATGTTTTAGTTTCGTTAGTATTGATGTGACACTGTATTGGTGAAGGGAACGAGATTGCATCACTCGCTTGCGAGTGCCCTGTGATTCCGTGATTTTCTCTTCACTATCTAATTGATCATGATTTTTATATATATATGTACGCCATATATTTTATTGCAGGATTGTAGGTATAAGACATCGACTCCACTTGGATTCACAATTGTGAGCATGTCCATTGCCCAATGGAATAGTTGATTGGGAGATAGTAGCTAGGTTTCCTTGTCAAACCACAACCCTAGTCACAATGTGTCATCAGTCTTGGTTTTGGTCATGTTGAGTTATCATGATATTTCCTATTTGCTTTGTTGTTTATCTATTTGGCAAGGTATGTTCAATGGGAAATTAATGCTTTTTTTTTTAAGTGATTATTTAATTAATCTTGATTATTGTGTTAGAATCTTTATATTTGATTTAATTAATTAAATTTAATTTATTTTGTAAAGTGATTTAATCTTTGAGATTAAATTTATTTTATAACGTGATTAAATTAATTAGATTAAATTTAATTAGAAGTTAATATGTTACTTTGAATTATTAAATGCACAAATATGTTAGAAAATATCAAGAGGAAATATCTATAATTTGTTTGGGAAAGATATTTTATTTGTGACATGTGTTAGAAAAATTAAACATTGTTGTTGGGAATTAATTCTTGGAGAGAATATTTGCATTAACTTAAAGAGGAAAGAGGTTAATTCATGGCAAGGAAAAAAGATATTTTGGGGGAGGTTGTTGAAGAGAGTTGTTGAAAAATTTGGGGAAAGAAAATTTTTGGGAAAAACATTTTGGCTCAGGTTTTGTTTTCATCTTCTTAGAAAAGCAGATAATCTAGAATAAGCTTTGATAAATTGGAATCTGAAGGCAAAGGTCTACTTTGAACATCATTTCCCCAAGCATCTGTAAATAGGTTCTTTAATTATTTTATTTAATTTCAAATTGGAAAAGCTTTTAGAATTAATTTGATGTTTTGGGAAAGATTGCCTGTACAATGACAAATATTGTTTAAAGCTTTGACTTGTTTGAAAATTTGAAAGATTGTCATGTTTGGAAAATTGTCATGAAAGCTTAAAGCTTCTGTGGAAATTGTTTTAAGCTTTGATTTGTTTGGAATTGGAAAATTGTCGTAAAATATTTAGAGCCTCAGTGGGAAATTGTTTTTAAACAATACAAATCCCAAAAGGAAAACAATAGAATATTTGGAAAATCTTTGTAGGAATGGATTTAAAATCTTCTTGTCAAAATTTGGGGAAAATCTTGTTTGAATGGGAAAAGATCTTCCTGTAGAGTTTGTCATTTTCTTCCAATTAGTTTTGTTGACTGGGGAAATTTGAAAACCTTTGTTAAAAGTTTGAAACAACCTTCTATAGAATTTTTTTGTAAAATTTGCTTCTTTGGAAAGTTTTGTAATTATTTCTTGTAGAAAAATTTGTAAAAATTGCTCAACTGGGCAATCATGTTGATAAATTTATATATATATATTAATATATACATATATACATATACATATACAAATATATATATACACACATATATATATATATATATATATAATATTTTTATATGCTATCAAAATCCCTGAAGAAATTCATTTTGGAGAAAATGTTATTGAAAAATAAAACCAGACATAAAATTGTGTACAACGATATTGTTAAAATCGCAGGTTAAATGTAATAAAATTATAGTGTGGAATATTGTATGGGGGGGAGGCGCTGAGCTGTCCCCACAGCCACCACCCCATGGTGGAGACGGTGTGGAGGCAACCAACGTTGCCTCCCCATAGCCGTGCCCCAAACAATGGGAGTCGACTGTGTTGAACAGTCGACATTGCCAATATTAATGATAGACAATAGATTGTTTCGTCTGCACTTTTAATAATTAATCTTTGATTTTAATATGTTTCGTTTTTAGATTTTAAAATATAATATATATATATATCTTAAATATATATATGTATATATATATGTATATATGTATGTAAGTATATATATTCATATATATATTTTCTAATTGTTTGGAAATTGTAATTTAATTTTAAATCATCAAATAATATATTTATGTATATATAATTATATGTATATATACATATATAATTATATATATTTTTAAATATATATATTTAAATGGATATTTTGTTATGATAGTTGCATTATATGCATAAGTTAGATGATTTATGTAAAATGATTTAGAAAGAGGAAATTTATTTTTGGGCGGGTGTATGGAAATGGGTAGCAATTCCGTGGACACCCTAAAAAAAAAAAGTTGTAAACCATAACGCAAGCGCGTTATAACGCACTCGCATTATGTCTTCTATTAAACCTAGGCAAGGTCCCGACGGCTGCAACTGCAAATCCATAACGCGAGCGCGTTATAATGTGCTCGTGTTATTGACTGTTAAAAGCAAAAAAAACAAATGCAAATCTCTCATTTGCATTTCGACTGGTTTTTTTGTGCACCCGCGGCCAAAAACACCAAAATATCATGCTCGTGTTCGAGGAGAAGAATTTCTTCACCAAGAATACAAATTTCTTTGCAACGATGGCACCACGACGAGGAGGAGCTGTAAGAGGTAAGGATTCTATGCTTTTTATTTTGAATTTGTTAGTTTTAGGTTGAATTTGATATCTATTTGTTTGAAATTTTAGGAGATGCAAATCAACCTGCAAAACCTCAAAATCCTCAATAGGAGGACCAACCAAGTCCTCAAGATCAAAATCAACCACAACATCAACCTCTTCCACCAATCACTCAACCCCCTCCTGGCACTCAACAAAATTTAATGAGTGAAATTGAGAACAACAAAAAAAAAATTGAGGATTTGATCAATAGGTTGAGTGATCCAAATGGTTCAACCATAGAAAGAATGACCCTAACAAATTCCTTGAAAGATATGTTAACAAACTTAGATTCAATTAGCAAAAAAATAATTGGATGGGAAGATAGGAGGTAGGCGGCTAGGGAGTATTATACAAATAAACTATCATACAAGGATGTGAAAGATTTAAAAACAACAAAAGGTGATTTGTGCTCATTATTCACCGACCCACGCACAAATCAAAATCTTACCCTCAATGCGAAGAGGTTTCCTATCCATTGGTGCCACCACCAACAAATGAAGGAATGGTTTTATGATAGGTGGTACATGGTCTTTGATTACCCACCGTGCAACAATTGCAAGGTCCCACAATATTTCCTTAGGAAACTATACAGTGAGTTCATATTGAACAAAATCCCAAATTATTTTCATATGAGGGATTTCTAGGGGAGAGGTGGGGGGTCAGCTTAAGATAGACCTAGTGCACAGCCGGATCCTACGTGCCAAGGTAGCCGAGCTCTCGCTAGGCCCCCTCATGAGCACATTGTTATGCCTTCCATCATGAAGGAAAGTGCTCACGTAGAGACATTATAGGCAATCAAAAATTTGACCCAAAGTGTCATCCATCATACTAGCCCTATTCTATAGCACCATCCAGGGGAGTCTTCTAGTGGTGGTCTTTGAACACATGTGTGTCAATCTTGTAGGGCTACTTGTTCACATGACCCCACCGACCCTCAAGAGACTAGTACGCAGGATCCATCTGTAGCTATGGAGATGGAGAGGGCAACTAACATTTTGCATGAGGCATATGGCTTTGATAGTTAGATAAAAGTTATTGCATGTGTTCATTAAATTTAATTTATTAAATTTCGATTTTGAAATGCAAGATTAACTAAAAATGTTTTATGATTTTAATAAAATTGCAGGGTCATAGTGTTGAGACTGGATACACTGGCCCCCCACCAACCTATTTTTGTAGTACACCTATCACTAGGGTATATAACTAGTAAACAATTATAAGTTTATTGCATATTAATGGAATTGTTTTACGAATGGTAATTTAATATGCTATTTTGGATGTTGAACAGACTAATATTGGAGGTTTTGATGGAACACTTCCTAGTGGCGGTGGATTTACTCAAACCTTCATGCAAGTAATAGAATAAAGAGTTTAACTAATGAATCAAGTACTTAATAGATTTGTGTAGTTTATACATGCACATTGCTGATTACATTGAATAATTTGTTGTTTTATTTTCAGTTGTTGCAAGATGATACACCTCTAAATGTGATGAGGGCAATGGATATTGGTGTGACATCTACTATACAATCCTCGATGGCTCTTACAGAAGAGGTATGAGGAAAATTAATAAATTTTAATTTACATTTGTTGTTATAGATGTTAGTTAGTCAGAAATCAAACCATTATTGATTCACGTAGTTTTTGTCTATTTGTATGGTTTATACAAGGCTTGAGCATGCTTGAGCATGGGCGTGAGGATATTTCCCTCATGGAGAGAGATTGTGAGATGGCTGTAAGTGATTATTTTGTCAAATATATCATTTTTTATAATGTAATTTCTATATATTCATGTCTTTACTTCTTATTGTAATAGTTAAAACTTCACCATGAACTAAACCCTAGGAGGACTAGTAGGAGCACTCCACAAGCGTAGCAAAAATGAGTGACAGACCTATCACCATCCGAACGAAAAGGAAAGGGAAAGATTTTATTTCCTGGGCATGGAGAGCAATGACTTTTGATTCTAGAGTCCTTTATTGTATGCCTGCATGGTAGTTTTGTACATATTTTTTATTGGACATATTTGACATTGTATACCTAGATGGAATTCTCGTAAGCCTATATGGCTATTTTGTACATATATTTCATACTTATATCGACATATATTTATGTATGCCTACATGGCTATTTGGTTAATACAAATATCTTTTTTCTATGCCTGTCCATATTTGCATTCTAAATTGATGGTTCAATAGATATGAGCTACGTATATTCAAGTGTATACTTTGTGGCTTACATGTTTTCATGCATATACCTTGTATTTGTGCATATACTTTGTTTTAATTTGTGTATACTATGTATTCGTGTGTATACTTTTTGAGGCTTACGTGTTTATGAGTACTTGTAGTTCCCTTATTGACATGTACATGTTTGACTTATTCATGTGTATAATTATTAATTGGTTAGCGTAGCATTGATCTATGTCATCCTCAATGCATGATCCTTGAGATGGAGTAAGTACACCCTCAAGGTCAAAAGGAGTTTCACATGCATTCTTCGTAGGCTCATTTTGGTAGTGAAACCAAAAACCTCTTGCATCATTGAAATGAAAAAAAAATTCCTTTATAGCAGGTCTGAAGCCATTATCATTCTCCATTAGTTCTTCATGTATCCACTCCCCATTAATGGTTGTCTCATGACCTTCATGAAACCAAGCACTTATCTCATTTGTGATAGAAGAAATGTATGAAGATTTATCTTCCTCCTTATGAACCATTCATTATCATGAGAGATGGGTTCTTATGAACCACTACTGATGAATCATGGGTCAATGAGTTTGACTTGTAAAACTACATGATTGAATCCTGATAGCAATATCATAATATTTATATATCTAAATACTACCATTGAATCCTGAATATTGTCATCTTACCCACACAAGATTCTAGAAGATGCTTCCCACCCTTCTCTTAGTGGTTGCTCTCATTGCACCTTCTACCCAGCTTCATCTTGGTGTAGACAATACGAAGACCCCAGCTTGAGATCTTCACACATGCAAGAACAGTTGTGTCCTTCCTGCAGCTTGGATGGATCAACTTGCAACCAAGAACCCATGCTACTGCCTAGTGTAGATTGCCTTCTACATGCTCAGAACCTTCTGGCTCTGATACCATTCTGATGAAGAGGAAACAACACAAGACAGTGGCTCATCCACCCTTCTCACTCCTTAACCTACTGATCACTATTGATCACTACTGATCAAGACATGTTCTTAAGCCTCTAACTCTATCCGCCACCTTTCCGATGTTCAAAGCCCGATTCACACATTGCTCAAACACAATGGTCGAGTGATGTAATGGTTTCTTTGAAAACCGTTACACGTTTAAAACCATACAAGAATTTCACACTCGGTTATATTACGTATATTCCCTATCAAATAAAATCGTTTCTCCCATTCCATTCAGGACTTTCATAAAGAAACCCAAAAACAAGACATCCATGACATTGAAAACAACAGCGAATCCTTCAAAAATAATCTACATTCACAATTTGCAAAGCAATAATCTAGGAAAGATAGAGAGAATGACACGACGGGAAATGGAAACTCCTCTTTAATGAATTCCAGATATTAACACTTCAAAAACATACATGCTTTAAATGGCTCTCTAGCATTTCTTCTCCCTCTTGTTTACTTTCTCTTTTGTTTTCCCGTAGTTGCACTCTCTATTTCCTCTATCTCCCCGTATTCGGTTACATGTTGTCTCTTTATAGAGATTCTAGGGTAGTTAGACAAACTGTTCATCTACCTGATATTCCCATTTGGTTACAACTATCATTTAATCTTTTTGATGAATATATCATTGCAATTTTAAACACTTAAACATTTCTTAACATGGTCCCACGAAATTCTAAATAACTAAAACATTACAAAATTATGAAGCTTGTCATAAATTTCAAGAGTCGAGTTGTCCCCACACCAGTATCCTAGTTGTCCCTTTGTTGATTTATCTCCTCACTGATCCATCTTATTGGATTCTTTCACCTTTTACCCATCACTTTCTTGAAAAACTCAATTTTAGGCCTTGTAGCCTTCTGCCCCAATTTGGCCTCCTAGAACCCGTTTTCTTGACTTTTCTCACAATCAGTCTTAACAACCCCCAAATTTTTTTGTAAATTCTTTCTTTTGACCATCAAGGCTTCAATATTTACCAGGCCTTAGGTCCTACAAGTTTTCATACATATGATTGTCCTCAAACCCCCTATTTTCAAGGGTTCCTATGGTTTTTGGCTCTTTTTCCTTCTTTGAGGGCTTCAACGACCTCCTTAGCTCTCCTCCTGGCCCACACATGAATGAGATACATGTTCCTACACTCCCATACTCTTTATTGGCACAAACCAATCCATTTAGCAACTCTCCTTGCCGCTGTCCTCTCTAAACTACTAGCTAGAATGCACTTGCACTCGCCTAGTGCTTGATGATTTCATCACCTTCCCTGCAAAACAAGACCCCAAAACCTATATGTACACTATTTACATAGTCCCGAACTTGATTCCAAGTGGCCATGAGAGGAAAGCCACGGGAAGTCAAGTGGGATTCATTATTCACAAAACTGGCCTGAACCGGCACTGAGACCAAGAACACCAAAAACTTCCAAAAAGATAACCAGTCGATCTAGATGACTAATATAATGCTATAAAAGGTAAGTAAGTGACACAAATGGAAGACTCAAAGCATTAGATTAGTCCTTTCAATCCATTCTTGACTGGATGAAGGCTCAAACACGGAAATTCAATGAAAACTTGCTCTCTTCCAATCACAAAAATGTAATCTCCAAGTCTCAATTCGTGAAAAAAATCCACCAACCCAGGTATTAGGGTTTTTCTGACCTTATATACTTTTCTCCCACATTCTAGGACCCTTGGGTCGGGCTTAGAGCATCATTAATGCCATTTTCCAACTTTTAGGACAAATAGCCAAGGCAACATTGCTCAAAAATGCTCAGAATGTCCAAGACTTACCCAAACCGTAAGCCCCTAACAAACATATTTCCAATTCACTCATAAAAAACACTCTTGGGACTTTACATCATATCCTTATTCCCTTGGTGGTTGGCTAGAACCACCTACAAGCCAAAATGGAAAAGATCTCTCTAAAAGACCTTAAGGTGCTCCTGCACCATTCTCCCCCCTGCAACAAAGAAGTTAAGGAACTTGTGGTGTGAAGTGCTTCTTAAAGTCACTTTCTGCTATCCAAGTAGCCTCTGACTCTGGTTGATGTCTCCACTTCACTAGGTTCTCCATGTATGTCTTGTGCCTAGTCTTCTTCATCACCCTTGAGTCTAGAATCTTGTCCACTTGTGGTCTGATCTGATCAAGTACCTTGAGTTCGCCACATCCTTACTCACCTCAAAACTATACTGTTCCTCATCCATTTTTGGTCCTTTATACTTCACCAGGTCCTTCACATTGAAGATAGGCGAAATGGACATCTCCTTGGGTAACTCCACCTTGTATGCATTGGATCCATACTTAGCCAACACTTTACATGGCCATATCCTTTTCATCTACAACTTACTTGGTATGCCTTTTTGTAGTCTTGCCTTGTTCAAGTATACCATCACCAAATCACCTATTTCAAATTGTAGATCTCTCTTCCCTTCATCTCTTTTAGCCTTCAACTTCTGGTTAGCCTCCATTAATGTCTTCTTTACCTGGTCGTGAATCTCTCTCATTGACTGAGCAAAATCATCAGCATGTCCACTGATTCCTTCATAACCTTTTAGGTCTCTTAGCTCAAGTACACCCCTTGGATGTAACCCATATACCATTTCAAATGGGCTCTTACTAGTAGACCTGTTTGTGCTATCATTGTAGGAAAAATTTTCTTGTGAAATGACTTGTTGCCATCCTTGTCCATACTCCTTAGTTAGACACCTCAACAAGTTACCAAGTACCATATTTATCAAGATTTATGGTGAGCTTCTCTTCTTGAAGTTTCTTCAAGACAAGTTCTAGGTGCTTCATATGTTCTTCTTTTGTTTTGCTAAAGATGAGGATATCATCTAAGTAGACTACCACAAAGACTCCTATAAAGTCCTTCAAGACCTCATTCATCACCCTCATAAAAGTGCTAGGTGCATTTGTAAGCCTGAATGGAATTACTAACCACTCATATAACCCCTCTGTGGTTTTAAAAGTTGACTTCCATTCATCTCCCTATTTCATCCTAATCTGATAGTAGCCACTTTTCAAATCAATCTTGGAGTAGTACTTAGCACCCCCCTAAACAGTCCATTAAGTCTTCTATCCTAGGAATAGGAAACCTATATCTAATGGTTATCCTATTTATGGCCCTAGAATTAGTACACATTCTCCACTTATCTCCCTTCTTAGGTGCGAACACCACTGGAACAACACATGGGCTTATGCTTTTCCTGATCAACCCTTGGTCCAAAAGTTCTTGAACTTTCCTTGCTATCTCCTTGTTCTGCTCCAGTGTCATTTTGTATGCAGCCTTGTTAGGAAATGTTGCTCTTGGTACAAAGTCAATTTGATGAATGATTGCCCTCTTAGGTGGTAGTGTAGCTGGTGTGCCTTCACAAATGATATCCTTGAACTGATCCAACAGTTGCTTCACCTCTGCTGTCATAGGTAGCTGACTAGGTGACTCCTCCTCCTTTGGCTTCAACATGATTGCATAGAAAACTCCTTCTTCCTCCTTCATGTCTCTTAGGAATTCCTTTCCACTCATCAAAAGTACACTGGATTCTGCCTTTTCCACTATGCCTTCTTGGGGAGAAAACTTCATGGTTAAGCGCTTGAGCTAGAGTATAATGGAATGGGTGACCTCCCAGGAAGGCCTAGTGCCTCACCTTTGTGAGAATCACTTAGATGCAATGAGTGCTAAGTGGGCCATTCAATATCATTTCAAATTTGTTGCTTTAAACAACTTACAAATTTGCAACTTAAGACTCCTCCAAGCTAAGGGATCGATCCAGTGGATCATAGCTTGAAGCGATTCCACATGTTTCGGTGCAAAAGACAACCATGCCTAGCATAAACATACCTATTTGGATGTGTTGGAACAGTCTGCTTGGTCACACAAGTTGCAGAACGAAAGTTGCACCACTCTGCAACTTTGCACTGCTTGCATTTGATGCTTTTTCCATCAAGTGAAAATATGCTACCACTGGAAAACCACTTCGAGATAGCCAAAACCGAGAGAGGTTTTTGTAGATAGGCTCAACATAATCCTATAGGATTAGATGAGAATTTTCTAAGCATCATGACATCTGAGTAATAGCGTGCTGAAGTTTGCAGCCATTTTACACTTTGGACCCTTAAGGGATCGATCCGGTGGAACATAGCTCAGAGCGATTCCATGTGTTTCAGTGTGAAAGAGGACCATGCCTAGCATAAAAATACCTATTCAGACGTGTTGGAATATTCCACTTGGTCACACAAGTTGTAGAGTGAAAGTTTCACCACTTTGCAACTTTGCACAGCTTGAATTTGACATATTTTCCATCAAGTGAAAATCCGCCGCCACGAGAAAACCACTCCAAGATAGCCAATATCGAGAGATTATTTTCTAGAGGGGTCCAACGCCTTTCTATAGGATCATACGAAATGTTTCTAAGCATCACGGCATCTGAGTAATAGCATGCTGAAGTTTGCAGCTATTTTGCACTTTGGACCCTTAAGGGATCGATCCAGTGGAACATAGCTTGGAGTGATTCCATGTGTTTCGGTGTGAAAGAGGACCATGTCTAGCATAAAAATACCTATTCGAACATGTTCGAACAGTCCGCTTGGTCACACGAGTTGCAGAGCAAAAGTTGCACCACTTTGCAACTTTGCACAACTTGAATTTGACACGTTTTCCATCAAGTGAAAATTTGTCGCCATGAGAAAACCACTCCAAGATAGCCAAAATTGAGAGAGGTTTTTCTAGAGGGGTCCAACGCCTTTCTGTAGGATTAGACAAGAAGTTTCTAAGTGTCACGGTATCCAAGTAATAGCATGTTGAAGTTTGCAGCTATTTTGCACTTTGGACCCTTAAGGGATCGATCCGGTGGAACATAGCTCGGAGCGATTCCACATGTTTTGATGCAAAAGAGGACCATGCCTAGCATAAAAATACCTATCCGAACGTGTTGGAAAAGTCCGCTTGGTCACACAAGTTGCAGAGCGAAAGTTGCACCACTTTGCACAACTTGAATTTGACACGTTTTTCATCAAGTGAAAATTCACCGCCATGAGAAAAGCACTCCAAGATAGCCAAAATTGAGAGAGGTTTTTCTAGAGGGTTCCAACGCCTTTCTATAGGATTAGATGAGAAGTTTGTAAGTGTCACGGTATCCAAGTAATAGCATGCTGAAGTTTGCAGCTATTTTGCACTTTTGACCCTTAAAGGATCGATCCAGTGGAACATAGCTCAGAGCGATTCCACGTGTTTTGCTGCAAAATAGGAACATGCCTACCATAAAAATAACTATTCAGACATGTTGGAACAGTCCCCTTGGTCACACGAGTTGCAGAGCGAAAGTTGCACCACTTTGCAACTTTGCACAACTTGAGTTTGACACGTTTTTCATCAAGTGAAAATCTGCCACTACAAGAAAACCACTCCAAGATAGCCAAAATCGAGAGAGGTTTTTCTAGAGGGGTCCAACACCTTTCTGTAAGATCAGATGAGAAGTTTCTGAGTGTCACGGTATCCAAGTAATAGCATGCTAAAGTTTGCAGCTATTTTGCACTTTGGACCCTTAAGCGATCGATTTGGTGGAACATAGCTCAGAGCGATTCCACATGTTTCGGTGCAAAAGAGGACCATGCCTACCATAAAAATACCTATTCGGATGTGTTGAAATAGTCCACTTGGTCACATGTGTTGTAGAGAGAAAGTTGCACCACTTTGCAACTTTGCACAGCTTGAATTTGACACGTTTTCCATCAAGTGAAAATCCGCTGCTACGAGAAAACCACTCCAAGATAGCCAAAATCGAGAGAAGTTTTTCTATAGAGGGGTCCAATGCCTTTCTATAGGATTAGACGAGAAGTTTGTAAGTGTCATGGTATCCAAGTAATAGCATGTTGAAGTTTGCAGTTATTTTTCACTTTGGACCCTTAAGGGATCGATCCGGTGGAACATAGGTCAGAGCGATTCTACGTGTTTCAATGCGAAAGAGGACCATGCCTACTATAGAAATACCTATTCAGATGTGTTGGAACAATCCACTTGGTCACACGAGTTGCAAAAAAATGTGTACAAATTGTTTACATTTCAAAATTCAAAGTTTCTAAATTTTCCTACTCAAGGCATTTACAGAACAAGGTGCCACTACACCAAACATGAACTTCAACCTTACAATATTTGAGTATATCTCAATATGTAATTAAATCTTATTACAATGCCTTTGGCACTTCGTTCTCTTAGATCTTTTACAATGTCACTCATACATTGAAGATTCTCTTTAAATGTCTACATCATAGGTGCTCATCATGAGGTTAACTTCAAATGAGTAACTTGAGATTCCCTCGCTAAGCTTCACATGCTCTCTTATAATGGCTTGAAATCAAAATTGAGATTTGTCAAAATCATCAAAATAAGTATGTTGCATTGCCTTTTTGGCTGATATTTTTGATAATGGCTCTTAAATCAGCATTTTTTGCAACGAAAGATCAACCAACCCTTAGTAGTTTACTTACAAATATGCAAAGTAAAAGAGAAAAAGAAAGAGCATACAAAATGGAAATGAAATAAAAATAGATGGAAGGCACTTACAGATGTTGCATTGCTTTTTTGGTTGACATTCTCTTCGATGGCTCATATATCTGTATTTTTTGCAAGGGGACACCAATCACTGTAAAAGAAGATGATAGCATTGGCATCAAAAAAATTAATGTGCATACAAGTATAAATTAATAAGAACCAATGTGCATATACTTACAAATTAATCCAACGAACCATCCGGGTCTGCTCTACTCTTTATTGTGTCAAGTATTGCCTCATGGTCAGACTCACGGACCTTCCATAACGTCTTGTTCAAAGGTCTACCCCCATATTTGGTCAAATGAACATTGGATGCCATGACAAGGTTCGAGTAATGAAGAATCTTACGATGCATGTCAAAGTCCTGAAATAGCCAATGTTTAACACTTGAATGTGGGTACCTTCTAAGCCATGTTCCAGTAACCACAACTGAGCCTATAGGGTATTTGATGTTTTCTCCATCTATAACTGGGGCCTCCAATTTATTTTTGGTCTCAACACAATGACACAAGTAATAGTTTGTTCCCTCTTCATTGTCTTCATCTGCAATAACTGCATAAACATGCCCTGCATTGATATGTGCAAAAAATCTCTTGAAATTTTTCAACATTATGAATACAGTACAAAGTAAGATCTAACAATATGGAATTTCAACAACTAAGAAAGTAGATATATCACCTCGTTGAACTAGATCTGATATATGGTCAAAGTTGACCAATGATTCTATATGTGTCAGTTCCAATGCCGTCGGAGGGCGATATGTGTGAAGTGGGCTAAGATAACTTGTGAACCATTTGTCAACCCACTCCCCTGACTCACAATCATTCCAGTCTTGCATTGTACATGAAGAACAAAAGCATGCCATCTTTCATGTATCGATACTCCATGAACTTGTATTTGAGCTAAGGAAAGAGTGTACCTCACTCGATCCTATTAGTGTACAACAGTCTTCATATGGTGCAATGTTAGTATCATCCATCAACCAAAAAAATGGACGAACTGAAGATGTACCTTCATTACCTGGACCCATCAAAGCATTACACCACTCGACGATTGATTTTGCATCTGTCAACTTTGCACTATCTTTATACTTTAACTCTTCTCGTGCTAATGCTCTTTTCACGCATGCTCCTGCACCATCATGCTCCCCCTTTCCTTGTCCAGCCTCACAAAAGTTCCACATATGTTGAACACTTGTAATGACATGCATCCTGCACAACCAGTTGAACATGCGTGAGTTCTTGAACTGTGCTGCACAGTTATCAGACCATATTATATGTTGATCGTATTCTATGCCCCTCTGATCCAAACCACTGTAGAGCATCTAGAAGCAACCTTGCATGAACTCTGGAGAATGTGTGTGATCATCACTAATGTAAAAGTGGTACTCCCTCAATACCTTCCTTTGCTCATTTGTACTATCAGATGCATGAATGAATGCTATGTGCACAAATATCAAAACTTGTGTAGAGTTGTAATATTGTGCCTGCACCTCATGTTGTGGTTGTAGAGTGTAGTTCTCTGCAAATTCAACCACTTGTGGTAAATGGTGTCCCTCCATATTCACTTGCAGTAGATGGTGTCCATCCATATTCACTTGTGCTAGATGGTGTCCCTCCATATTCGCTTGTGCTTAATGGTGTCCCTTCATATTCACTTGTCGTAGAGGGTGTGTCTCCAACTACGGTATTTGAATCTATCTTAGGACGATGCTTTCACATTCATGCCTTTTGTGCTGCCAATTCCCATTGTCTTTTTGATGGTTTAGCTTCCTCTACAATCAGGTTGTTTTCATCAATCGTTTCCAATTTCTTCTTTTCACGATATGCCGCCACCCGAACTCTCTCCTTTTCTTTCAAGGTTTCGTTCTCTTCGTTTGTTAGTTTCCTCTTTGTCTTTTTCTTTGGAATGGAAAATAATTTTATCTGTACCATGGTAATGAGATGAATATTAGTTCCTAAAAAATGTATCCATTCAAGATAATTGAAAAATATATGTCATTGAAGGCTTCATTTAAATAATACTTACAATCATCTTGTACAAAAGTAGTCTTTTATTGTTGATGGTTCTAGCCAACCACCAAGGGAATAAGGACTATGATGTAAAGTCCCAATAGTGTTTTTGATGTGTGAGTTAAGGAAAACTTAGGGTAGTCTAGAGCCTTGAAGTTTGGAGAAGCCTGAATGATGAAATTAGGCAAATTAGTCCATGTAGACTTGGCAATTTGTCCTAAAAGTGGGAAAAGGGCATTAATGATGCTCTAAGCCCGACCCAAGGGTCCTAGCACATGGGAGAAAGGTATATAAGGTCATAAAAACCATAATTGAGCATGTGGGAAAGCTATTGTACAATTTGGATTTTTGGAAGGGGAATTTGTGAGTTGGAAGAGTGCAAATTTCATTGAATTTCTATTTTTGTGCCTTCATCCAGTCAAGAATGGATTGAAAGGACCTGTCTAATTCTTTGAGTCTTTCAATTGTGTCACTTAATTACTATTTGAAGCATTATATTAGCCATTTAGTTCAATTGCTTTCTGTTTTGCATGTTTTTAGAGTTTTTGGTCTCATAGCTGGTTCAGGCCAGTTTTTGGAAATAATGATCCCCACTTGAATTCCCTTGGCAAGGCTACCATGGCCACTTGGAATCAAGTAGGGGACTATTTTTATAGTGTACATATGGTGTGTGGTGTCTTGGTTTGCAGGGGAGATGGTGAATTCATCAAGAACTAGGCGAGTGCAAGTGCATTTTGCCTAGTGGCTTGGAGAGGACAGCAGTAAAGAAAGTTGCTAAATGGACTGATTTGTGCCAATCAAGAGCAAGAGAGTGTGGGAACATGTATTCCAAACATGTGTGTGCAAGGAGGAGAGTTGAGGAGGTCATTGAAATGTGTAAAGTGTGAAAAACTTAAATTCCAATGACCGACATAAACTTAAAATAAGATCCATTATATTCCAAATAAGTCATCATTTCATTCATTCATTCATCAAATGAAAGTCGATTACATACAACGACACAAAATTCAAAAAGATAACTTCATAATAATCAGTCTAAATCTTACAAGTGTCGAAATACACATTTCAATAGTAATTAATACAATGGATGATACGTATCGAGTTTACAAATTCGAGACTTAGGCATTCAGTTGCCATAAGCTCGTCAATATATACATCATGAATAATAAAGCATTTTAAAAGAAGAATCAGTCAGCCAATCTTCTATCCATAAGCAAATCTTCAAAAGAAGACGAGAACAAGGATCAGACACCTTTTCCGCCCAACCTCGAAGCTCACGCTTCCCCAGAATTTCTTAGTCAGTCAAGAAATACCCGACCCTGCACGAATCACTTAGCAAAAAGCAGTCTATGAGCAAGATGGAATCTAGTGCAAGCCTAGTATAACTAGTAATACCACAAGATTTTCATTTTTCTAATTCAGTTAAGAAAGAAGCAAGTTCGATACTAGGATATGGTAGAGATCTCAAATAATCCATCTATTTCAATGGTACAAAAATTACTTGGCCAAGTAAAATGTCATGCACGACAAATAAAAGTAGTTTTGGAAAAGCAAAACTACACTCTCTATTTACCCATATTCGGCACCCGTCCTAGAAGGTAACTTTCCCAAACACATCACATGTAGAATTATCTATCATTCATGCATGGTCTAAATAATCAAATGCAATCTTTCGCAATCTTGCAAAACATTAATTGAAAACATTGCTTAAAACAAAAACAGTTTAACAAGTACCTCTTTTCATTGTTCCAATTCGTAAAAAAAATCATAAAATCAATATTCTAATTGAGTCATTTAAATAATCATTAAAGTTTCCTAAATGAAGGTGTATCTCCAGTATGTTGAAAAATACATATAAAAACATAAATTACAAGAGTACACGTTCATTCGTTCATACTCTCGTTTAATTTATGTTGTTTCAATATCGTTATGAATGTTTTCAATAATAAATCAAATCTAAATTTTGAATGTTTTATTTCAAGTTTATCCTATTTTCAGCATTTAAATAACAATCATTTATCAAGTTAAACCTAACTATTTTAAAAGTCTCAATTTTGACAGTTTTCAAGAAAAATGAGATTTGCAAGTTTTCAATAATCTCTCTTCACAAATTGTGTTAAAGTTTGAAACCAGAGTTCTGTCGTCTATTTTTAATCAACAAAATGTTATTTTCTATCAGCAACATTAATTCATCTTATGTTCAAAATCGTTTTAATTTCAAAATTGATAAAGTTTGTTTCCAGATTTCAATAGAATTTCCCTAAATTCATTTCTGAGTTTCATGCATGATGCAAATCGGAATTTCCAAAATTCTCAGCAAAATTTACGAAGTTTTAGTTTCAAATGTTTCTGATTCTAATTCTCAATTTTTTTTTTTGTTTTGAAATTATTCCTCAAATTTGATCGATATTATTGTTATTTCAGAAATTTAATCCTAAAATCTTTGTCTCCCAAGTTGTCTAACATTCAGGAAAATTTGGAGATTATCATATAATTGTTGAAACAAAATTCATGATAAAAGAAGATTTCTTCAATATTTTTTTTTTACAATCCACATAATTAAATAATTTCTCTTCCAAATTTAATCTGTTAGAAATTCTATTTATCTACTTTTAGGATCCTACCTAATAGTTCTTAAATCTGAAATCGTTGATTGTGCTTCCTCTGTATTCTCTGATTATTCAATCTCTGTTGTTGAATTTCCTCTCTCAGAATTATTACTCTTCTTCTCTCTACCTGTGCCTTCTTCCTCCCCTCCTAGACTTCTCTCCTGCTATTGTTGTGTGTAGATGGAGCGAGTGGGGAGACTTCTTTGTATTCTCCTTGCTCTGTTTCTAAATTTCCTGGCTATCTGGGCGCATGTGGGGTGAGTGGAGGTCTGCGCATATCCCTTGACTCCTTAGTTGCGCTAGAAGACTTCCCTGGTTGCGTATGAGATGGGGAGTTGGCCGCACCTGTACCAGACCATACACATGCCTCTCAAATAGGCCATATCGCCCCTCCATCAGTCTTTGCGTGGGTGAGGAGACTCATGGCCGATGCACCTCCCAAACTAGCGTGTGGGAGAGTTGAATTCTCCACTCCCTGGCTGCCTATCTGTCTTCTTTTGGCGTGAAGGTGGAGAGAGTGTGAGAACTACGGGTGAAGTGCATAGCTAGCCATATTTCCTTAGTTGTCTCGAGCCTTCCAAACAGGCAAGTTTTCTATTGTGTAGGCTTTGAAGGGCCCTGCGTGGGGTGTGGGATGAATGGTCTTCCCTGGCCGCCTCTTATTCCTTGTGCCTAGGTGTCTCCTCCCTCATTATGTCTGCCAAGAAAAAGTCTGGCTGCATGGAATTTTTTTTCCTGCCTTCCTTATTTTCACCCATTGAATTGCATTCGATGTGATCATTTTCTTCCCATTCTCTATTTTCTCTTTCTTTCTTTTTTTATTTTCATGCAATTGATCCTATCAAGGAATGAGATCCACTCCTTATTCATCGATCTCCAGATCAATTATTTTATCTCTCAGTTCTAATTTATCGAATGCTTCTTCTTTTGAAGATATTTTTCTTCTTCAAGTTAACGGAAGTTTTGATTTTGAATGCAAATTCTCAATTTTTAATTTGAACGGATGTTTGTTTTCTTTTTCCTTTCAATTTTATTTTCAATACATAATTTAAGATATTTTTGAATTCAAGATTTTAAATCTTTTCCTTTTCTTAATTTTTTTTTTTTAATTTAAAATCAATTTAAATTTATCAAACACTACTTCATTCTTTTGAAGTTTATTAAGTTTCGAGTTAAAAGCTACTTTATTTAAATATTGAAATTCCAACATATTATTTTCAATCGATAATAAAATATTAAACAAGCAATCCAATCATTTAACTTAATTCAATTTCATCAATTTTAACTAATCATCATTTAAATTACATGCATTTTTTGAAATTTTGAGAAATCACATTTAAACTAGATTTTCAATTTGCAAGCATGATTTAGGCATAATACATTAAAATATTCATCTATGTGAGTGTGTGAGATCCCCTCTATTCGTAAATATCAATCGTCTAAACAACTCTACCTGATCGTTGTTCTCCCTTTCGATCACGTTCAAATGTTCTTGTGTTCACTTGCACTCGATTTATCATCAGTAATGACAAACCTTGAAATAAACGTAAATACAATAATTTGCATTTCAATTCCAATTCAATTTTATCTTCATTTCATTTCAAATTTCAATTCAATCATCTTTAAAATAATTATTATTTAATCTAATTCGACATATAAAGTAATGTATGCATTTAAACATGTAAGTGAACAATACAGATGTGACAGAAGCCCTCAAAGTTGGAAAAAGGAGCCAGAACCCTAGAAACCCTTGAAAAATAGGGGGTATGAGGACAGTCCTATGTATGGACACCAAAGGGACTAAAAACCTAGTAAATAATGAAGCCTAGGGTACCACTAGAAAGAATCTATAAAAATATTTGGGGGTTGTTAAGACCATTTTTTAGAAAAGTCAAGAAAATGGGTTCTAGGAGGCTTAATTGAGCAAAAGGCTACAAGGCCTAAAATTGGGTTTTTCAAGAAAGCGATGGGTAGAAGGTTAAAGAATCTTATGAGATGGATCAGTGAGGATACCCTTTTGTAGCCGCTTGAGTGGTTAGGACACTTTGGGTCAGTGTGAAGCCTAGGGAAGCTTAGTGGTGAATTGAGAGCAATGGTGAAGAATTTGAAATTGGTAGAGAGTCTTATGAGGTGAGAGGGGTTTAGGAGGGATCCCTGAGTAGGGTAGAGATGAATACCCTAGGAAAACTAGAGAATAGGTCTTGGGAAGAGAAAGATTGCTCTTGAAAGATAAGACTCCCCATCAATTGTTGAAGGACTGGTCTATGTAATGAACTTTTCACCTTGTGCAGGGTATTTTGAAGATGTTTGATGCTTTGGAATGGTCTGGGAAGGCCCAGGTATAGGAGTTTCTATAAACCCTTCCTCTTTGCATTGAAAAATGGGGGTTTTTGTATTGGAATCCTAGTTGAGCAGGTAAGGTCCTAAGACCAAGAAATTATCTTGTTTTGAGACCTAATTGTCTTTCCACGAATCAAATGTTTTGTGAAGGGAAATATAGTTGAATAAGTGTGTCAAGAAAGGTGTTGATTTCTTCCTTTGTATCGCATCAGTTTGTGCAAAGGTATTGGAAGGTGTTTGGACCCTTCAGAGGAATGGGAGAGGCTTGGAGTTGTCTTAAAGGATGAATTTTGGTGAATGGTTATGAATTTCTATAATTGGAAAGTGTAAATAATTGTGTATATAATTTGGTAATTTAAAATATGAGTTGACAACCTAAGGTTATAATGACAAACAAAAATTAAAGCAAGCCATTATAGAATGAAAGAAAATTTGTAAAGACTTCACATACCTTAAAAACCAGACTTTCAAATGGAGGAGTTCAACCCAATTATGTATCCTTAGCTTCTTCTTTCTTCAAACTCTACAACAATTTGACTTGTTCAAAAGTTTGTTCCCTTCCACACTTCAATTGTATATCAGTTTTCAATAGAATTCAAACTTCAATTGATATTATATGTCTTTCAACGTGGAAACTCTGCTATTTCATGCAAAGGTGGTAAAAAGATCATGGAAAAGGTGATGGAAAGTGAAAAAGATGCTTGCACACTTCACAAGATCATCAAAAATATATTTTTTGTCCAAGCACGTGCAGAACCAGGGGAATTTGCAAACTGTGGGCCTTAAAATCATGGGTATATTGATTTTTTTACCATTTTAGTGGACTACAAAACACGCTCACGTTATAATGTGCACGCATTATAACGCGAGTGCGTTATGTGAAATTAGGTTTTCTTAGTGTATTTTTGATAGTATAGGAGTTTCTGAGAGAGTGGGAGGGGGAGAGGGGGAGAGTGGAAGATAGAGAGGGAGGGAGAACGGGAGAGTGGGAGAAAGAGAGAGGGAGAGAGTGGGAGATAGAGTGGGAGGGAGAGAGGGGAGAGTGGGAGATAGAGGGGGAGGGAGGAGGGGGAGAGTGGGAGAGAGTGGGAGAAGGGGAGAAGTGGAGAGTGGGAGATAGAGAGAGAGGGAGAGAGGGGGAGAGTGGGAGAGAGTGGGAGAGTGGGGGAGATTTGGAGAGAGTGGGAGAAGGGGAGAAGTGGAGAGTGGGAGATAGAGAGAGAGGGAGAGAGGGGGAGAGTGGGAGAGAGTCGGAGAGTGGGAGAGTGGGAGAGTGGGAGAAGGGGAGGTGAGTGGGAGATAGAGGGAGAGGGGAGAGGGGAAGTGGGAGAAGTGCATGAAGGGAAGAAGTGGGAGGTGGAGATGAGAGACATAAACCCTAATCCCTCAACCCTTAAACCCTAATCCCTCAACCCCTATACCCTCTTAATCCTCAACCCTCAACCCTTAAACCCTAATCCCTCAACCCCTATACCCTCTTAATCCCTCAACCCTCAACCCTTAAACCCTAATCCCTCAACCCCTATACCCTCTTAATCCCTCAACCCTCAACCCTCAATGCTTAAACCCTAATCCCTCAACCCCTATACCCTCTTAATCCCTCAAACCTCCA
>CM021101.1:206886420-206934948 GCA_007115665.2 Sequoiadendron giganteum
AATCCTATACCCTCTACCCTCAACCCTCAACCCTAATCCCCCAACCCTCAAACCCACTTAGTAAACTCTCTACCCTAATCCCTCAACCCTCTTGACCCTTAAACCCTCAACTCTTAAACCCTTAAACACTCAACCCTAAACCCTCGACCCTCAGCCCTAACCCCTTAAACCCTAAACTGTTAAACCCTTTACCCTCTACCCTCTAACCTCTACCATCAACCCAATACTCTCTGCCTAAGCCTAATCCCTCAGCCCTTAATCTCTCCTTATAACCTCTACTACATTTATTTGACCCTCGACCCTAATCCTAGGCCACCTTAAACCCTCAATCTTCAGCCCTCAGCCCAGCAAACCCTCTGCCACACACCCTAGCCATTGAAACACTCAGCCCTCAATTCTCAGCCTCAGCCCTTAATCCCTCAGCCTCAATCATAAACCCTAAACCCTCTACCCCCTTACATTTGGACCACAGACCTAATCCTTGACCATATACCCTCAAAACCTTACTAAACCCTCTACACCTCAACCAAGTAAACCCTTAACCCCTAGGCCACTTAACCCCACAGAGCCCTTCAACCCTAAGTATGAAACCTTGACCTTCTACCCTATACCCTCAACCAAATACCCTCTACCATCAAACCTATTCCATCAACCCTCAAACCTTAAACCCTAATACCCTAGAAACCATCAACCCTATAGGTCCTCCATCCTAATCCCTCAACCCTATACCCTCAACCCCTATCACTTTCTCTCTATCTATACATCTCACCTCTCCCTCCTTCCCTCCCACCCTCTCTAATTGTCTCTATCTACCATCTCCCTCTTTCTGCGTACCTCTCGTTCAATCAATCCCTACCACCCTCTCTCACTCCCTCTCTCTCACACTCCCTCTCACTACCTATCTCTCAAGTCTCTCCCTCTCACCCCCCTCACACTCTCAAGTCTCTCCCTTTGCACCCTACCTACATAACCCTCTCTTTCTCTTTGTCTCTCTCTCTCTCTCTCCCTCTCCCTCAATTCTCTCTCTCCCACCCCCTCTCTCTCTCTCCCTCTCCATCAATTCTCTCTCTCCGACCCCCCCTCTCTCTCTCTCTCTCCCTCTATCCCTCCCACCCTACCTAGCTAAGTCCCCCTCAATCCAACCCCTTCTCTCCCACTCCCTCTCTCTTAAACTCTCACTTCGACCCCCTCTCCATCTCTCTAGACTCTCTCTAAATTCTCCCTTCATCTAAAGACATACATAAATGCATACATACAAGCATAATACATTTGTACATATAATCTTACATCCATACAAGCATACATACATACATGTACATAAAAATATATCGTCATACATTAATATATTAGAATTTAACATAAAGTAAGACATAACGCGAGCATGTTATAATGTGCTCGCATTATGGGTTAGTAGACATGTTCCCCGTAGAAGTAGAAGCCATGTCAAAGTGAGATATAACACGGGCGCGTTATAATGTGCTCGCGTTATAGCGTGCTCTTGTTATATCTTGCTTTGAGAATTACCGAACTTTAAGCTTGGCATTGCCTTGGAATTTCAACCCAAAGGTTTGGAGGGCATTCCCAATGACCAGAGACGTGTTTTTAAAAACTCCACCATATTTCTCATAATCAAGTTCATGCTCATCGTCAAGATTGCACGTGGTTCAATATCAAAAAAATTGAGCACATGGGTAATGTTGGGTTATCTCTTAGCTATCCAACGATGTAATTTTTTTCACTTTCTGAAAACCTTAAGTCTTTCATCCATAATTTATTTTATCTGTATGTCTTTTTTTTGCCAAAAAGCAGTGTTTGGTATTTTTTTTGTTATAAATTAACCGTTCATCAATTTTTCAAATAAATTACATTTTTAGAAACTAGACTCCATTCTACAAATTTTTAAAAAAGAAAAGAAAAACAAATCAATTAGTTTCCAAAATTTGTAGGGGTAGCACGGCCAAAATTCTATTTTCAGGATATGTCCACTTCGTAAATTAGTAAAAAATCAAATATTCATTAAAAAATTATCAGAAAAATTGTGCATCAACTACATACTATTAGCTAACTTCTGACCATTGTGATTTTAAAAATACTAAAAAAAAGTTCACCGTACGAGGGTCGTACAAGAGTTGTTATGTTATGTTTTTTTGACAAAACCAACACTAATTTGTGTACGTCCCTTGTTTGAACCCCTTAATCTCAATCATTTTCAAAATAAATTAGTAGTTTAGAAAGTAGACTCGGAGCACTTGAATCCTTCTTTTTGTTCCATCTCAAAATTTTGAGTCTAAGTATCCTCAATTTCACATCCAAGGTCAGTATTTCTCGATTTTAGAAAAAGCTGTCCACTTAAGTCCCCTTTTTGGGAACCATCTTGGTGCACTTACCCTTTTATTCTGGTGTAATTGGGAAATTGAAATAAACAATTAGAATTAATTTCTATATTATCTTTAAATGATATTGTAGTAAGTTAGATTATTTCAAGTGCTTGCATTATTGTATTTTCTTGAAATGGAATTTGGATTTAGGAAATCCTAATGGTAGTTTTATTTCCTCCTGAAATTGCCTATTAAATTATAATTTCTTATGTTCTCGTTGTGGGGAGATTTTTTAGTTGTCTATGTAAGTCTTCCAAATGATGTTATTTTATGAGGGGGTTGTGTTTTATGGTTCATCCCTTTGTATTTCCTTGGGTAGGGCACTTGGTTGTTATTCATTTTAAACACCCAGATACTACTAATGAGATGTGTTGCCTCTTATATTTTGGCTAGAAATTTGATATCCATTTGTGCACTGTGTTTACCCTTGGATGATGGATTAGATCCTTGTGTTGTTAGTAGGGGAGTGGCTTTCGTTAGGGGACAAAACCCTAAAGAGGTAACCTAGGTAACCTATCAAAATTAGTTAATCAATTGAAAACTATAATTTTAAAGTAATTAGGGGTTTTGGGTAGCATCTCATATTAATTCAAATAAGTTATCCTCGTTCATGGCTAAAGTGCTCATTTGGGCTTGGGATGAGTGGGAAGGCCTAAAATGGGGAAGATCAACTACCTTGTCCCTTTGAAAGGCATGTTGACCACGCATGAGTGAGAATGGGGGTCGGGGATCGGTTGAGGTTGCCAAGGTTTAACCAGGAAGGAGGCCAGTAACGTATGGAGATCCACATTGGGTAACCCATGTCGAGATTGTGTGATGAAACTCCTCCTATTGCAACAGTTTGTATTGGTTAGTGGATTTACTTGATTATTTTACTTTGGAAGCAATGTAACCTTTATATAAGTTTTGTACTTGTATGGTTTAGTCTTCTGATTTCCTATGTCTAGAGGTTGTTGGTTTTTCCTAGGAAGCTCTTTTACTATCTCCTAGCATGGGGGGTGTGCCTTTGGGTACCACTTGGTTGGGCAAAATGTGCACCTTACACCGTTGGGTTTCCAGTTCATGTTCATGATGGCGAGATCTTCCAGATTGGAGAGCTCGCATGTTCCAGGTGAATTGTACCATCTCTTATGTTCTATTGGATCTATTGGATGTTATTGTATATGTACTACTCCTCATTTGTATTCAAGGAGGATCCTTGTATCATGTAATTGTAATTTCTTTGTATGATCTACCTCATTTTGGAAATGAGCCTTGTAACTATTATTTTGAATGGATGCAATCTATGAATAGTTCTTTAATGTACTTTGTATCTTATGAGATGAGTTTAATTCTTATGGATGTATGTTCTTTATTTCATGAGTACTATTTTATATGCTATGGTTAGTTAATTTTGTATGTTATGGGATTCGTATGTAAGCTTTGTCGTGTACCTTAGAGGATGTATGAATTAAGTGTAGTGCACTTTACTTCTTATTAATTGCACATTTAAAACAAAAATTGTTACGCTTCCATTGTAGTTACATCTTCCTCTAGGGCTACATAGTGGGGCATTACACCACAAGCATGGAATCATGGTACCTCATGAGAGGCATGAGGTATGCCCAATATATCCCTATGTTCTATAAAATTAAAGTTTCTACCTCTGATAATGTCGATATAAGGTCCTATAGACAAGAAATTAATCTTCCATCGATATGCTATCGCAACCCAAGTAGAATCTAATGGAAAAAGAAAAAATATCACCTATAAGAATTCTAAAATCTTAAATATATACATGAATAGTCAAAAAGTGTGCTAAAGTTTCTCTAGGGAACTTTTCTAAGGGTCGTAAACACATTATTCCATATTTGGGCCACTTCATGTAGAAACGGGACACTTTGCGAAAAAGTGGGAAACTTCGCGAAAAAGTGTGACACTTTGCAAGAAAAGGGGACACTTTGCGAAAAAGAGGACGCTTTGCAAACTTTTTTTCCAAGGTCCTAAATCTATCTAGAAATGCATAAAAACAAAATAAATATGTAAAGAAAAAGCTACTTGGTAGAGGAATCCACTCGCCTGATGTTGAAGGTCGTGACATGCTACCTCTTCACATAGTCTATCAAGTCTTAGGGACACATAATTTCAAACGCTCAACATTTTCACTCACTCTCCAACGAAGTCAAACTACACAAAGGTAAAAAGAAACAATTATTACAACATACTTCCCTTTTTATTCTTATATATGTTTAAATTAGGTCTTTAGCATATTGGTGTTAAAAGTGTTTTTTCTTTCAAACTAGCATACCAGGGCCTAGGGAATTATGTTTTCCATGTTGTTTGTTGCATTGGATCCCTTATTTCACTCCTATTCTCATCAAATATCTATCACTATGTCATATGGTACTTGGAAATACCTTGTGATATGACTTATCTAATTCGATGCTATTAGATTGCTACCTTGATTCCACCTCCTTAAACCAAGCGGAATCAAGGGGGGCATATATCTACCCTCAGATTTGATTTCGTAAAGAAGTTAGATAAGAGGATTTTTGAACAACTAATGAATCAATTTTGTAGGATGCGATTCCTAACATTATGGATTTGTAGATAACTATAGTGGGGACTTCATTCTCCCATATTACGAATGAATCTATAAACGTATCCTTTTATGAAATGAAGTTTATTGCTCAACGTTCTTTAGCTTGCATATGCATGTAAAGTCATATGGGCGCTAAAATGGGGGCTAAATGTGGTGTCAAAAATTCTACTCCCCTCTTTGAGACGGTACAATTTCACACTTAATTTGGACCTATTTTAGTACCCCTACATTCATGACCCTTTAAATCATCATTAACAGGCCCCTAAACCCTTTATTTTAGATCTCAAGGCCTATTTCAACTAAAATATTGACAAAAATAGAAAAATAATTTAATGTTCTAACAACCCATCATTGGGCCACCCTGAAAAACTAGGACACGACTCATATGCCACCTTGGGTGTATGAGTCCCCCCAGGTGGGACCCATATGCCACAAGTGGCATATGAGTCTCGTATGGCACCCTTTTAGGGTTTGAGCAGGAAATTCAAGTTTTTAATTCAAAATTTTGGCTGATGTCAACATTTGAGATATAAATAATGGTAAATTAGGTGAAGTGCCTATATAAAAAATCTTTCAAGTCATTATTTTCATCTAGAGAAATCAATTCAAGATCTAAGCATTCACAAGCATTCAAGCATTCTTTCACAAGAGCATTCAAGAGCAAGAAACAAACAAAGTTGAAGTCTTGGAGCAACATAATTGTGTTTTTGTAGGTCTTCAAGCTCGCTTTCATTCAAGATCTATCATTTTCAAGGATTGATTATGGTCACCTATAGTGAATCATGTTGGATTCTAGGTTGGCAAGATGCAACTAGCTATCAATCCAAACCTAATAACTTGTTTCCTAAGTGATTCCATCCTCCATTATCATTCCACTTTCATCCTAAAGGAAGGTACATGCATTATTACAACTTATTAAGGTGATCAGAGATCTCCCTAAGTGAGTCATCATATTCATACTTCATTCATACATCACATTCTAGCACATTAGAATAGGGTTGCATTTCATTTCAAATTTCCTAATCTTAGATACACTTAATGTTAGGATTTATATTCATATTTACATCCAAGATCTATTGTTTCTATCAAGTTTTAATTACCCAACTAGGGGTTTGACCGAGGCAAACCCCCATAAGAAAATCAACATTATATTATGTTTTCCATGTCTTTTTACAAGTTTAGATCCAGAAATTAGACTTAGAAGAGAGCAAAAAGTGAAGAGAAGATTCAGACCTTGAATTTTTGAAAAATTAGAATGAGACTAATATGCCACAAGTGGCATATGAGTCCGAATACAGTGAATTTTCTAGATTTCTAAAGATCTGGACATTTCATCACTAGATTTCTATTTCAACCCAAAAACCCTAATCTAGGACTGATATGCCCAACCTGGTGTATGAGTCCCACTGTGCATTAAATTCATTATTTTCAGCATTACAGATCTTCATTCAAGCTGCTATAGGTTTCCAAGTGCACCTCTCTAATTTCTCTATTTTTTGTTCTATTTTGGATTTATTTCTAGGCCATTTGCTTAGGTTTTGTACATCGTTAGGTTTTTTCATTAGGTCTTTCATGTTACTAGCTTTTCCAAGCCCTAGCTTGGTGGTTAAACCCCTTTTAGTCTTTGATCATACCCTAGGACAAGATTTAGCAGATATATTTCCTTCATTCCATCATTGGATTGAGATCTCTAGGGTTTTCCTTGAGAGAAACTTGAAGAAAATAGGATCCTCATCTCATTCACAATTCATTTTTTTCTTCATTTCAATTGGGTTTGGAGGTTTTATGACAAAGGAATTTGGAGTAATTAATTAATACGAAAAATATTAGAAGATGATTTGTGTTTGATCCATAACCTAAGTGAGATATTGTCAAACATATAATTACTAGCAGATCTTGAAATTTTCTTTTGATAAATGTCACTTAGATCATGATTTTAGTCTAATGCTTCCAATTATTAGTTGGGATCAGATAGTCAAAAAATTAAATGGGAAGTTCCTACCTAGTTACTATTATTTAAATCTACTAATGAAGTTAAAAATTATTTATAGAAAACTAGAGGTAACTTAAATTATTATTCATAGAAGTTCAGAAGTTGAGCATTAGATTCAAACATCAATGTTTACACTATGAAAAAGTAACTTAGTATATTAATGGTTTGTGCCTTGACATACAATAATATATGAGAATGCTCAAAATTTACACTGCATATGAGGCATTTTAGTAGCTGTTGAATTGTAATGAAATAGATTGTAAGAGAGAATAATATAATACAAAATATGATATAAATACTTGAGAATAATAAGATACTTCAAGAGAAAAACTTCTAGAAGTCTCCAAGAAGAATATAATCTATAATATCTTAACTATAGAAAATCATTAGCTATATATACATTAATTTTATCCCTACAATGCCACTAAAGTTGACTTAACTGCCTATATAAGATGGAAGGCACACAATCTACTAAGACGGGGGTGAATCAGTAGATAAAAAATATTTAAAAATTCTTCAAACCAATATTTATATCCAAACAATAAACATGAAAAAAAATATGTTGTAACCAATTAAGCAACGACAGAAGCACATATTCACATAATGAACACCAGGTATATGTGGAAACCCGAAATGGGAAAAACCATGATGAGAAGAGTTTCTTGGAGCTACTATCCAAATATAGCATCACAAAATAATGAACAAGCTACAATAATGAAGTAGGCACCAACCTACTAGATACACAATCCCCTAAAGTATATGTAAGCACCAACCACTGGAGACATTAATCCTTTGTACAAAGATTTGAGCACTAGCTTAATGAGTAGAACACCAGTCCTACTAGAATACAAAGATAAAGATTATGGATCTTTATTTTTTATAACACAACTTACTCATGATATGAGCATTCCTTAGAAACTCTCCTACACTCCTTATGATCTTCTGATTATGGCACACAAGGATTGAGAGATGGAACTCCCATTACAAAACATGAATAACCCTTTCTCAAAAAAATTCACATCCACATAGTTATACTCATACATATCATGTGAATTGAGATGATGATTATATATAGCACATTACATTAAAAATACTTCATTAATGTTATCCAGGGATCGACAATTAACCAAGATGACATAAGGTGGACCTAAATTCAAATTACACGAAATGTGTAATGGGTAGGTCATAAAACAAAAATATTTTTGTCAAATGAACATGATGTTGTGTGCTTCCATGTGAACCTTAATCTTGACCTATTTTAGCTCCCCACACTATCTTCAGATGTTGCACACTACTAACAATTTATGTATAGTTCCAATACACCACCAAGATAGCAAAAAAGAACAACAAACCTTATGTCACTTCAATCTTTTTGCATGTTGAACATAACTTCTAAAAAAATTGGAACGTGATAGAACCCATGTAGAAATACACCCCTTACAAACCATAGAGAAAAACATACATTCATAAGAGAATGAAAAAAATGAATGTAATGCCAAAGAAATCTATTTTCCCTGAGTAACAGATCTTCAACATTCTAGATTAGACTTCTAGATAACTTTTTTCAACATGAACAGATGCAAGTATGATATTGCAAGAATATAGTAGTAAGCAATCAAATGCGTTTGTTGGCATATGGCTAAGAATTTTTTCTTATAGGTGTTTTCATTGATGGAAACCCAAGTCATGCAACCCAAGTCATACATAAGCAACACTATTTTTGGCTCCTACCGGCAGAATAGAGCAAAGAATAGGAGATCCAGTCAAAGGTATAAAAATTGGGTTAATCATCTCACTGGATAGGTATTTTGGGTTATGAACCCTTGAAGATGGTTTGTAGAGTCTTGTAGTATCTTAGTTTTGATGCACACTCACTAATAAGTGATCTAAGAGGTATAGTGTGTTAATCTGTCAAACATTTGTGTTAGAAGGCTGACCCGACAAAGACATAATTCATGGATGTATAAGATGAAATTAATTATAAGTATAATTGTTGGATTAAGTGTTGTATGGGTCCTATCTTGGTCTTAACCATTCTTGGAAGATGCACAAAATGGTTTGGTCATGGATCTGGCCAACAAGTTATAAATATATTGATACCATATGAAGCCGACTGTTGGATAAACTAATCCTTGATTGTGGAAATATATAAGGGACTGCTTTCATCATTTTTAATCAGTGTGTGTAAAGTATATGTAGTATAGAGGTGGTATTCTACATGTTGTGATTTATTGTAGAGAAGTAATGTGAATCTAATGTGAAAATCAGAAAAGGGCAGAGCAAAGTGGAAAAACAACAAGCAGATCTTGAATAAGATTCATCAGCTTCACTAGAACTGTTACCTGGCATTGTTAGATGCTATCATCTTAGTTCATCCCTTTAGATAGTTTTAATCTAAATTTTGTAGGCAGTAAGCCTTTATCTTTGAGCAATGAGATCTTGGTAGTGTGCCTGAATGCAAGTGCATTCCTTTTACAAACACTATATTTTGAGTACTCAAATTGTGGATTAATCTCCACCGTGGTTTTTTCCCCTAACAGGGTTTCCATGCAAAAAAAGATGTGTTTCATGTTATGAGTGTTTCATTTTAATGCATACATCTTTCCTTAATGTAATGTTGAAATGCTCTCATGTTTTGGAATGGATGAAACTATTAAAAATCATTGAACATTGATTCACCCCCCCTCTCAATGTTCCCTTGAGTCCAACAATTGGTATCAGAGCTAGTTCCTCTAGAGAAGTTTTGCAGCTTGAGGTGGATCTTGGAATGTGATGGAATCTGGTAGTCTTCAACAATAGCCTATGGTAGCTCTTGATGACCTTGATCAGTCTAAAGCAGAAGTTCAAGAATTGAAAGAAAATCTTAGAGATGCTAAGAAATTCATTTAGTCATTAAAGGATCAAATAGTAAAATCTAGGGTGAAGAGGAAAGATCTTTGTGATCAGATTAAGTAGAAAGGAAGTGAAGATATGGATGATGCTCACTTGAACCAAGCCTTGAAGGAAATAACTGAATAATGTGAAAAGCTCGCTAGAGACAATACCAATCTAAAACATGAGATGGAATCTATGATGATGAAGATGACAAAAGAGATAGAGGAAAGGAAGAGAAGTGAAGAAAATATTGCTCAGACCCTGAAAGAGAAATATGATGAATGCAGCAGAATAAGTGGAGAACTTACTCAATTGGAAAGCAAACTGCAAAGAACCAAAAGCAATGAAGAATAACTTGTTAAGAAAATTACTACTCTTAAGAATGATCTTGGCATTGCAAACGAATTCAAAGAAAATTTCAAGATTAGTTCAGTAAAGCTTGATGAACTAACCCAAGGACAACAGAGTGGAAATGATAAGAGAGGTCTTGGATATTAAAAGGGAGAAAATTCCAGAGCAGCACAAAATAATTTCAGAGAAAATAGAAATGGAAGGTATCCGATAAGACAACCTAGTGCACAAAGATTTAATGGGTATTGTTTTGCCTATAATAAGTTCAGTTGTATGGTTGCTTAGTGTAGAAGTAATATAAGTTAAATAATTTCATCATTTGTTGGTCAGTGTTTTAATTGGAAAAAGCATGGTCATAAATCAATTGAATGTAGAAATGTGTCAAGTCACTCTATTGATAAAGAAAATGTTGAATATTATACTTGTGGAAAGTTTGGACATATTGCTAAACAATACAGGATGAGAAAAAGCCAATGGAATGGAAAAAGGAGCATTATGTGCTACAACTACAATAAATATGGTCATATTGCTAAAATCTGTAGAAACAAAAACACAGATAGAAGAGGTCCAGTAAACAAAGACAAAAATGCAAAGAAAAATGATAAAGAAAAGGGAAAAATTGATTGTGGATGAAATAAGGGATCAAATGAAGAAGACATGGGTAAAGAAAAGTGAATTTGAAGATGGTAATAGTTCCATACCGGAACCTACTTCCAGTAATTCTTCTGGTAATTGACTCTAGGCCAGTGACCTAGGTGAAGCTTTATAAGAAAATCCTTCCTCCCCTGCTTACAAATGGTACCGGAATGAAGAGATTAGTCGAGATAATGTAACTATGGTGTGCAGAAGTTTTGAAAATTTTAGCAAATGAATTCAGCCAATTCACAGGTCTTCAAAAGTTTTTTTTGTTGCTGCTTTGGGAAAACAGAGTATCCAAAAAGTTTAGGGAAAATGCATTTATTGTGCATGTGCTAGCTATAAAAGTGAAGTCTGAGCCATCATTTGGCACCTTTCTTTATCAAAGGGAAGAAGGAGAGCACTTGTCTAGTGGACTTTGAAGTAGCAAAATTGGATTCATCAACAAATTATGAAAACCTATCAAGTACTTCGAATCATTTTCGAAATCTTCATATAATTCGTTGTTTAGTTGCGAACCCTAAATACGAAAAATAAAATGGAGCAAATTAAAGATTCAATCACATTGGACAAATATAATAGTGCAAAGATCAAGTCTATGAGAAATTTATTACTTCCTAATGAATTGAAGCAATTGAGTGAAGCCAAGCATTGAAATTTGGATTTGTGGAATGAGTTTTCGTACCTTGAAAATGAAGAATTCGTAAAGTTCTTATTGAGAAGATTGCATGGTGATGTTTTAACTTTGGACAAACCCTACTCAATTGAGAGATTAACTAGATTTTGAAAAATTGGTGATGTTCCTAAAAATAAATCTATCTGAAACAAGGAAGTCAAAACCTTAACTAGTGTAATCGGATATCAAAGATCTCTGATGATAGAACCAATTAGGAATCTTGTTACAAAGTAAATTGCACATGACATAACCCATAAAATATTCTACTAAAATCAGGAAGGGGCTGCATCGGCCGGCGTAGTATACATTGCTCGGGCATGTGCAGGATCATCATGGAAAAAATAGGCACTTAAGTGGCAATAAAATTCAAAAAAATCAAAGTTAGGCAACTTGACATAAAAATTTGAATAAGTTAACTATATTATTTCAAAAATATGTAAGAATAGAATCTATTGCAAATTGAATTTAGTTTCTAAACTACTAGGTTTATTTTTTATTTAAAAAAATCTATTTGGTGAAAATTTGAAATTTCAATGTAGTAGTACTTAAATTTCAGGGAAAAAATAAGAAGTAGGTATCTGTCTGACCACCCTAACCACAATAAAATGATAATATTTTTTTATAATATTTTAGATATAAGTATAAGATTCATGTATATTTTTTTGTAATTTTTTTCCAAGTAAATATTTAATTATGATTTTTTTATTACAACCTTTAAAAATTTAAAAACTTGTACGTCTAACCACCTTAACTTGGGAAAAACTTCATGAAATTCAATTATTATTTTTAATCATATAGTATGTGAAGCATAGAATGTGACACATGTTTCAGATTCAAAAAATGTGATACCCTTTGAAAGCTATAGATGTTTTTCAATCAGCCTATCAATCAGGACTTTAGTCGTAATTCAAATAGAAAATGAATAATAATTGTTTATTAAATTCAAAGTAAAGCATAATTTATATTGGTGGAAAGCTAAGAATATCCTTTAAAATCCCTTTTTGTTTCATCAATTTTGGGTAAAAAAATACGTCAGCCACATGGGCCATCATATCACTTACATATCGCCACTTTTTGGCTCATCATGATCCTGCACATACCCGCTCATAAAATGATAATTGAAGGTTATGAATTCAACCTACGTGGATTGCTAAAGGATCATTTGTTGGAGAATGTTCAACTAACAAAGGAATAGAGGTATCCATTCAGGTTTGGTACCCTAATTACTTGTCTAGCTATGTATTTTTTGAAGTTGTTGCTAGGAATCGACAATGTAGTATGGACATTAGATAACCGGTATGTGCCCAAATTTAGTCTTATTCTAAGAGTTTGTCTAACTGGGATTCAGATTTTGAAAGTTTTTACATAATACTGTACTTGTGAAGTATGGATCAGTCATTTCCTCTTTCGGTAGCACTGATAGAGGACAAAAAAGAGGACAAGAGATTATTGAATATAGCCCTCCGGGAAGCAAAGTTCCCAAGATTGAAAAGGAAATTATGGACATTCCGGATGAAGAACCTGAAAAACCACTAGAAAATGACTCTGGTATTGAAAAAGGTAGTGAAGAAGAATAAAATCTGTCAAAAGAGAAACTTCAACAACTTATCCAAATCATAGGTGGTATGCAAAAGATTGCAAGGATATGGTCAACCAAACCATCCTATGATCAGGACTTAATTCTGGAAGTTCTGAATGCTCATATTGAGCATTGCAAGGTAAGATTGGAAAGTCTAAAAGATGTTCTAACTGAAGAAATTATTGAATGCAGTAGGGAATCAATAGGCTCTGAAGACAAAGGTAGTGAAGAAGGTGAAATTATCTCTCACCTGAAAGAGAAATTTAGACTATCTCTTGCTAAGATTAAAAAGAAGATGAATGAGCTAAGATAGTGCATTAAATCAACAACATGAATCTATAACTATTTTTTTTGTTGGCCTCATGCAGTCAGTAATTACAAAGAGAAGTTGGATCAGATTGAGACTGAACTGAATGACATTGGAAAAAGCTTCGACATGTCTCAGGATCTGGATGGCATTATCAGAAGGAGAATTTGAGAGTTATAGTTAGCTCAAACAACAATTCAACTATCCAAGAATGTTCTTGTGGACACCTTTTGGAAGGTAAAATACTTAGTTGAATGCAGGTTGGAGCAGTTGGTGGAAATTCTGCAAGTTGGTGAAAAATTGGAAGAAGCAATCACAATCCCTAAATCTCTTATTGAGATTATCAACAAGACATCCAAAAATAATAGCTTGATTATCAACATTGGAACTATAATTGATGGTTGGAAGAAGTTTCTTCCGGATGTGAAGAAAAATCATTAGATAATCTTTTAAAGGAAACTACAAATAGTGTTCATACTTTTTGAAATTTTATCTAAAGGAGTATAATTGTCAATATATATGTATTAGAGTTTTGAGGACATGATGTTTTTTTGGCATATGGCATCCATGCTTTTTCATTGATGTCAAAGGGGGAGAGAATGCAGTGAAAAACATCTCATAAATCTAAAAGGGAGAATATCTAAGGGGGAGAAAATGCAGTGATGAAGGGTTCTCACTAAGTGTTGCCATCAATGCCAAAGGGGGAGATTGTTGGCATATGGCTAAGAATTTTTTCTTATAGGTGTTTTCATTGATGGCAACCGAAGTCATGTAACCCAAGTCATACATAAGAAACACTATTTTTGGCTCCTACCAGCAGAACAGAGCAAAGAACAAGAGATCCGATTAAAGGTATAAAAACCGGGTTAATCATCTCACCAGACAGGTATTTTGGGTTATGAACCCTTGAAAATGGTTTGCAGAGGCTTGCAGTATCTTATTTTTGATGCACACTCACTGATAAGAAATCTAGGAGGTACGATGTGTTAATCTGTCAAATATTTGTGTTAGAAGGACGACCCGACAAAGACAAAATTCACGGATGTATAAGATGAAAATAATTATAAGTCTCATTATTGGATTAAGTGTTTTATGGGTCCTCTCTTGGTATTAACCGTTCTTGGAGGATGCACAAAGTGGTCTAGTGATGGATCTGGCTGACAAATTATAAATATCTTGATACCATATGAAGTCGACTATTGGATAAACTAATCCTTGATTGCGAATATATATATAAGGGACTGCTTTCATCATTTAGAAGAGGTGTGTGTGAAGTATATGTAGTATAGATGTGGTATTATATGAGTTGCGAGTCATTGTAGAGCAGTAATGTGAAGCTAATGTGAAAAGTAGAAAAGGGCAGAGTAGGGCAGAGGGAAGTGGAAAAACAACAAGCAGATCTTAAATAAGATTCATGAACTTCACTGGAACTATTACTTGGCATTGTTAGATGCTATCATATTAGTTCATCCCTTCAGATGGTTTTAATCTGAATTTTGTAGGTAGTAAGACTTTATCTTTGCGCAGTGAGTTCTAGGCATTATGCCTGATTGTAAGTGAATTCCTTTTACAAACACTATATTTTGAGTACTCAAATTGTGGATTAATCTCCATCGTGGTTTTTTCCCCTAACAAGGTTTCCACGCAAAAAAATAAGTGTGTCATGTTATGAGTGTTTACTTTTAATGCATACATCTTTCCTTAATGCAATGTTGAAATGCTCTCATGTTTTGGAATGGATGAAACTATTAAAAATGATTGAACACTGATTCACCTCCCCTCTCAATGTTCCCTTGAGTCCAACAATGTTATCCATAAAATGCACTGATAATGATAATTCAAGTACAATTACATTCACTATTCAACTAGCATTACACCTGCTTATTGTCATGCTTTTGACATCAATGAACTCCTTTGACATCAATTAAAACTTATATTCAACAATATCCCCCTTTGTCATTGATGGTAAATATAAAAATGATGGCCACACATGAAGAAGAATCTAATGTTCTTTGGAATAGGAAAGCACCTCACATTGATTCACATTTTCTCTACTTCAAAGGATTTGACATTTTGAGTCAAATTTCTCCCCATTTGACATCAATGGTAAAGGTAAACTCCTTTATGCATAATCCAAAAACCTATTTCCCAGATAGTCTCCCCGTGAGTCCATACCATATTACTTTTGAAACACTATGGAAGATAAAATAGATTTCTTACAATAGGGAGTTAATAGTTCCCCTAAACCTGCACCATACCACACTACTTTTGAAATACTCCACAAGACCACCAAGCCTTCTTGCGGTAGGGAGTTTACACCCCCCTCTAAACATATACTTTCCTCTTGAATCAAGAGGATTGAGCAACGAATCCCACCTTCAATCAGAGATATGCAAAACTCTCCTTAGTAAGCAGTTTTGTGAAAATATCTACTACTTGCTTCTTTGTTTCAACATATTCTAGCTTAACTTCTTTTTTCATAACCTTTTCTCTCTATAAATAATATTTGATTGCAATATTCTTTGTGCTTGAATGCATTACCAAATTATTTGAGATATTTATAGCATTGGTATTATCACACAAAATAGAAATGTTTATATCAAACCCAATCTTCATCTCTCTCAAATTTTGCTTCATCCATAATATTTGATTGCAATATGAAGTTGTTGCAATGTATTTTGGTTCTACTATACATAAGGATACAAAATCTTGTTTCTTTCTTAGTCATGATACAAGACTATCACCAAAAAAGAAAGCTCCATTACTTGTACTTTGTAGCTCATTTATGCTTCCTACATAATCTACATTTGTGTATGCAATCAAAGTGAAATTTTCACTCTCAGGATACCACAAACCAAAATCCATTATAGCCTTCAGATATTTGAGTATCCTCTTTACTGCTTTGACATGATTTTCCTTAGGTGATGCCTAGAATCTAGCCACCATCCCAAATACTCACATTATATCCAATCTAAATGTAGTCACATACAACAAACTATCAATCATGGATCTATACAAGTTCTAGTCTATCAAAGCAGATTCATCGTCTTTACTCAGCTTACACCCGGTAACCATAGGTGTACTCATAAGTTTGCATTCCTCCATCTTGAACTTAATTAACATTTCCCTTATATACTTGTTGTGAGAAATGAATATTCCTTTTACTGATTGAGAAATCTATAAACCAAGAAAGAAATGAATAATTGAGAAATCTATAAACCAAGAAAGAAATATAATTCACCAACCATTGACATTTCAAATTCACTCTACATTGCATTTTAGAACTCCTTGCACATGTCATCAATGCTTCCACCAAATATAATTTTCTCAACATAGATAACAACAATTAGTAGTTGATCACCTTATTATTTTATGTATAAGTTACTATCTACACTGCCTCTCTTGAACCCTTGCTATTGTAGGTACCTATCCAACCTAGAATACCATGCTCTAGGACCATGTTTAAGTCCATAAAGTACCTTCTTTAGTATACACACAAAATATGGATTATCTAAACATTGAAACCCTTCTTATTTGTCGATGTATACTTCTTCTAAGTGTCCATTTAGAAATGTTGACTTCACATCCATCTAATACACCTTGAAGGTTCCTGAATGCTGATAAGGAAAAAAAATAAATTGCTTCCACTATTCCTACTAGAGAAAATGTCTCCTCAAAGTCAATCCCTTCAAACTAAGCATATCCTTTACACACAAGTTTGGACTTTTTCGAGATCACTTCTCAATCTTCATTCAAATTTTTTTGAAGACCCATTTGTTATCGATAACTTTATTTCCCTTAGGTCTTGGAACCAACTCCCAAGTTTCATTTTTTTTAATATGAGTTAGCTCTTCCTCTATAGCTTCTATCTACCCTTTCTCTTTTCTTTCTTTTGTATAACACCTTGGTTCAATTTTTGATAGTAATGAAAAATGTACTTACTCATTTGATTTCTCAATCCTTCTCCAAGTCTAAACTCCACTATTCTTATCTCCAATAATTTAATCCTCAAAATAATTCTTCTGAACATATCTTGTCAGAGTCTTTGTAATAGTATTCTTAGAATCAACTTTTGAGTCTTTATCACTATTGTAGATTTATCCTTCATCATCTTCTACTTCTAGAAGATTAGTAGATTGTATTGTCTCATCAATACTTACATTTATACTCACAAAAATCCATTTTACTTGTCATAGAGTATCCAAAATACCTTCATCAGATCTAGAATTAAACTTACCCAATAGTTCTTCATCCCTCTTGATATAGCACTTTCTTCCAAATATCCTAAAATGTCCAATTGAAACCAATCTTTCTCTCCAAAATTCATATGGTGTTTTATTAGTTCTTTGTCTAATTTGGTATTTTTTAAAATATGCATTATGGTCTGAACTACTTCTCTCTAATATATATTCGTTAAACTTGCTTGACTTAACATTTTTTGGTCATCTCTTGTACAGTTCTTTCTCTTAGCAATTCTATTCTACTATGGAATCCTCAGAGTAGAAAATTGTCTTTGGATACCATGTATCTCATAGAATTCATCATATTGGTCAAAAGTGAATTCTCCTCATCTATCAGATCTTAGGCACTTGATAGTACTTCCATTTTTATTTTCAACCATACCCTTAAGTTCCTTAAACTTCTCAAAAGCTTATGATTTATCTTTTAGAAAAGTAATCCAACTCATTCTAAAGTAATCATCAATAAGAATCATGAAGCACCTTCCATCTTGTAGACTCTTTTTCCTCATTGGTTCACATTGATCCATATGGATCAAATCCAATGGCCTTATTGTAGAATATTCCTTAATAGGAAATCTTGTCTTTGTCTGTTTTCCTTCATGACATGGTTTATAGCTTGTAGACTGAGGATTTTTTATCTTTGGCATGTATCTAACCATTCCTTTTGAACTAATCTTCATAATGTCATAAAAATTGTTGTCTCCCAACCTTTTTTGCTAGAGCCAACTCTCTTCTTTTTGTATAGAAAATATTTTTTGTCCATTTAAATCACTAAGATGGTATACACCACTATCAGTCTTGCTTCCTTCTGTAATCAATTCTCTGATACTGGCCTTTCTTATTTCACACCCCTTAGAAATAAATGAAATTTTGTAACCTTTTTCACACTTATAAGATAATTTTTGGGTATGTGCAGGATCATCATGGAAAAAACATGCCCTTAAGTGGTGATGAAAATTCAAAAAATCAGAGTTAGGAAAATTGACGTAAAAATTTGATTAAGTTATCTATATTATTTCAAAAATATGTAAGAATAGAATCTGTAGCAAATTGAATGTAGTTTCTAAACTACTAGGTTTATTTAAAAACATAAAAATCCTATTTGCTGAAAATTTGAAATTTCAATGTAGAAGTACTTAAATTTCAGGGAAAAAATGAGAAGTAGGTGGTTGTCTGACCACCCTAACCACAAAAAAATGATAATATTTTTTTATAATATTTTAGATGTAAGTAGAGGACTCATGTCCCGATGTGATGTATATTTTTTTGTAATTTTTTTCCAGGTAAATAATTAATTATGATTTTTTTATTACAACTTTTTAAAAATATAAAAATGTATATGTCTGACCACCTTAACTTGGTCAAAACTTCTTGAAATTCATTTTTTTATTTTTTTAATCCTATAGTATGTGAAGCATAGAATGTGACGCATGTTTCAAATTCAAAAAATGTGATACCGTTTAAAAGTTATGGATGTTTTTCAATCAGCCTATCAATCAAGACTTTAGTCATAATTCAAATAGAAAATGAATAATAAATATTTATTAAATTAAAAGTAAAGAATAATTTATATTGGTGGAAATTTGAGAATCCCCTTTAAAAACCCTTTTCGTTTCATCAAATTTGGGTAAAAAAAAAGTTGTCAGCCACATGGGCCATCATATCACTTACATATCGCCACTTTTTGGCCCATCATGATCCTACACATACCTTTTCCAATCCTTGAACATATAAAACATCATGAGTTTTTTTCTTACCACCATCAAGACTAAAAGTAACCTTACCGATAATATTGGAAATAGAGTTGTTTCCAAGAGTTACAGATCCTCCATCATTTTCTTGAAATACATAAACTTACTTGTATCTCCAATCATATGACTTGAACATCCATTGTCAATGATCCATATATTATTCTCCTTTTGAGCATGTAAGTCAATTTTAGCCACCATGGATTTCTCTGATCTTTTCTCCTTCATTTTATTCTTTTAGAATTTATCATTATTCTAACATTTTGCATTCTTTCTTTATGTTTCTAGTAGAGGATGACTCACAAAATTTCTTCTATAGTTTCTAGCAATATGTCCAAAGTTGTTGCATTTGTGGCAAACAATATTGAAGTTGTATAAAGGTGAAAATGTATTACTACTAATGAAATTATTTCTTCTTACAAGAACCCTTCTATAATTTACATCCTTATAACAAAAATTATTTCAATTAAAAGAGTAACCAAAAAAGGAATGATTGAACCGTGTATTTTATCCTTGCCCTCTTAAAGCTTGTCTTTCAAAAAAAAATTCTTTCTTTGCACTTGAATGAAACCATCATTCTACACGTTGTTATCATTATTTCCAGCACTTTTTTCAGACTTTGCACTTGTAGAACCAATTTCTTACAAGTTATACTTAGCAGTCTTCACAAGCTATCCTACTAATTTGTTCTTATGTTCATCCACAAAACCAATACCATTTTTAATATGCAAACATCTTTGGCTATCAATTATCTGATGGACAAGATCTCAGTTCTCTTTCCAAACTTCATCTTAAGCTCATAATTTTCTTTATCAATATCTTTCCTTAGTGACACAATCTCTACTTCAAGATTTTTACAATCCTTGTCTCTTGAAAACAACCTTTTAGTCAGAGCTTCTTCAATTATTTTTTGTTCTTTTACTTGAATCTTTAGAACAATGATCATCTTCTTCAACTTCTCAAGATTCTGTGATAAATTTTCTTTATCCTTCACTTTCTCTACAATTATTAGTATCAGTCTCTTAATCTCCTTGCCAATGAAGTGCAACTCTTTCACAAGTTCTACCTCATCATCATTGTTCCCAAAATTCACCTCTGCATCTTCTTTAGTAGTTTACATAGCCATGAATATAACCTTCTCTCTTTCATCTTTGAAGATATCTTTTGTTTCCTCTACACTATTCCATTTTAAGAAAGACTTCCTTCCATGATTTTTCTCAACATTGTTTGAATCCTTGTATGGACACTTAGCCATAAAATATCCTACCTCACCACAATAATTTAAACATTTGAAAGTGTAGTGTCAAAAAATGTTGTCAGTAACATTTTCACACTTTTTGGGGCCCTCCTTATAGAGTTGAGCTTCATGTTTCCTTGACTTAGTGTTGTAATGTGTTTAACACACTCACATTAGGTCTTGGGAACTTGTGAATTAAATAAGCTTAATCATGTTTTATTTTAGGTGTTGTAACATGTTGTAACACACTTTCACACTTTTTTAGAGTTTTCATTAATAATTGGGATTCTTCAAGCTTTAATTGGCCTTATTTTGCATCTGCAAACCTCATTTAATGCATCTTTTCAAGGATAATCCCCAAAAAAATCAACATCCAATCACAATTCATGTGTTTTCAGGTTGTATTGCCCTAATTTAGTGATCTGGGACTCATTCGCCACCCTGGGTGTATGAGTCTTGATCCTCATTTCACATCTTTCTAAGAAATTTTTAAAATGGTCCCATAAATTATGCCTAATGGAACTCATTCGCCACCTTGGGCGAATGAGTCCCATGTGGCCCAACATTAAAATTAATTAAAATTCTTGGTGATATTTTATCCTCCTAGATATGATGTTGTCTTGTAGTGTTGTAATTTTAGGAATTCTTGCATAATTAAGTATAGATACAAGTTTCTTCACTCATTTTCATCCTAACAATAAATCAAGTGATTCTTATAGAAAAATTGAGTTCACGAGAGCATTCAAGAGTCTTCAAAGTAAGATTATTAATCATTTTAGAGCATTATTCAAGTATCAAGCGTCATGTAAAATATTTCATGTATCATGTTTGTTTTGGAGCTAACAATTACATGTTGTAGGGTTTTATGATTCAAGCTAGCATTTCATTCAAGATCTATCACATTCTAGCAAGATTCAAGATCTACATCTATTGGAGCCATCTCATACATGTTTGCAACACTTCATTGCTAGGGTTTTGTGAGGTCCAACATCTTATTTTTTCATTCATCATTCTCCATTCCTATTTCATTTCATTTCAAGGTTTGATTACCAAAATAGGGTTTGACCAAGGCAAACCCCTATCCACTAAAAAAACAACATTTTTCCCTCTCTTTAGTTTGTGATTTACAAGTTTAGATTGAAGACACATTGAAGAGAAAGCTTGGAGAAAGTTATCAAAGTGCTCAAAGTTGTCAAAGTTTTCATCAAGCATTGGAGAACATTGGAGAACACCTATAGGCTAACTTACAGATATTCAAATCCAAAAACCTAAAGAAACAGATTGGGCAAACTGAGAAGAGAAGATTCAGACCTTAGAGTTCTAGAAAACCCTAACTGGACTGATTTTCCAATTTTGGTGAATGAGTACCAATTTAGGTCAAAATTCATATTTTAACATATTCAGATACACATTTGTCAGATTCCTTTTCCTACACAAAAAATTAGATTTGGGACTGATTCACCCAGCTTGGTGTATGAGTCCCTGCTAGCATTAAAGTCAAAATTTCCAACATTTGAGAGACTCGTTCAGTCCTCTTCAAGTTTCCAAGTGCACACATTCCATCCTACATCCTTGTATTTTTCTTTACATAATTTCTAAGTTATTTAGTAAAGCATTGCATCATATTAGGGTTAAACATTACATCTTTCTTTTCATCTTGTATTACGTTTTTATTTCCAAGCCCTAGCTTGGTGGTGAACCCCTCATTAGTTTACAATCATCCGCTAGGAAAACCCTATTGCAAGGTCTCTTTATCCTTTGCATTGAAATATCGAGGGTTATCCTTGAATGAAAGAGAGTGAAGATTATTATTCTATCTCCCAAGCATAGTAAACAACAATTTTCCACCTTTCATTTTGGTGAACCTACATTTAAAACATCATAATTCTGATTTGGAGTGCATCATCATCCTATATATTGCTTATGTTAGGTTTTGTATTAGTTAATTGGAATTCTAGGGTTTCCAAATTTTGCATTAGTGTAAGTGCATATAGTTATAAATTTTTGCATCTCAAATCATTGAAATTCATATAAAATCTACATTTTCACTTAGATTACAATTCATACAACATAAAAAGCATCAAAATCAATTGAATGTTTTTGAAAATTTTGAGAAAAAACCCTCACTAGGACTCATACACCCCTCTAGGTGGATCAGTCCCAATGCAGATTTTGCGCTGCATTTTCTAGAATTTCAAGCATTGTTTTTGATATTTTGTTTGTTGTTTATAGCTTTCTATTTCAATTTACATAATTTTTGTTATAATAATTTCATTATTCTTAGCTTATATTTTATTTGCATTCATCTTGCATTTAGTAGCCTTTGCATGAGTATTTGGTGTCCTATTGCTAATACTATAGTGAGACAAAGTTCAAGAGTCATGTCATCCCGTGATAGCACAATCATCGTGGATCTTGGGTTATCTAGCTCTTTCACTCCTAGTATTGAAACTAGTACACTAGGTATGGACCATACCCTTAACAATTCCTTGCCTTCAAGTAGTGTGATGCAAGTTGAAACAAGTATTGATAGTTTTATGCAAGAAAACATCATTCAAATTCATGAAGACTTAGTAAACCTACAACATCAAGTGAAAAATGATAATATTTTAACTAGGTCGCCATCCCTAGCATAGATAACATTCATCCCATGCTTGAAAGTGAAGATGGACTTGACCTTGTGAAAAACATAGTTCAAATCTTTGGAAAACACCTCACCTCAACTACTACTCGTCCTTTACCTACAAGCAATGTCATAAGCAAATGAGGAATCCAAATTCCTCTTCCCACAACAATTGCCTTAATTCCTACCTATACCTATAGACACATAAAATTGACCTAGGCCTACAAACTCGGTTTTCTCCATAATTCTTATAAACATAATTAAAATATTTAATTATGTCCCTTTGACCAAATTCATCTATTAATTAAATAATTTTTAATTATTTAATTTATTCGCATCTTTTATTCCTCTTGACTATTTAAATATAAATAAATTGCATTTATTTTATTTAAATATGCCGCTAATTTCTAATGTCCTCTTTAATTAAATAAATTTTTAAATTTATTTAATTAGTCCACTATTTCCTCTTGATTATTTAAATAAATAAATTTTACTTATTTATTTAAACAGGTCTCTAATTCTAATGTCTTCTCATAATTAAATAAATTCTACATAATTTATTTAATTATTGGTCACCTTTAATCATTTCTAGGATTTGGTGAGTTGCAATATCTTATTTTCTTCATTCATCATTCTCCATTCCTATTGCATTTCATTTCAAGGTTTGATTACCAAAATGGGGTTTGACCAAGGAAAACCCCTATCCACTAACAAAAAATCATTTTTCCTTCTCTTTAGTGTGTGATTTGTTGGTTTTGATTGAAGAAACATTGAAGAGAAAGCTTGGAGAAAGTTGTCCAAGTGCTCAAAGTTTTCAAATTTGTCATCAAGCATTGGAGAACATTGGAGAACACCTACAGGTTGATTTACAGAGATTTGGATCTGGAAACCTAAAGAAATAGATTGGGCAGACTGAGAAGAGCATATTCAGACCTTGAAGTTCCAAAAAACCCTAATTGGATTGATTTTCTAGTTCTGGTGAGTTCCAATTTAGGTCAAAATTCATATTTTTATAGATTCAGATACCCATTTGACAAGTTCTTGTTCCTGCACAGAAACTCAGATCTACGATTGATACTCCCAACTTGGCATATGAGTCCTAGTTAGCAAATTAAATTCATTATTTCCAACATTCCAAATCCTCATTCAGTCATCTTCAAGTTTCAAGATGCACACATTCCATCCTGCATCTTTCTGTTTTATTTTGCATACTTTTCTAAGTCATTTAGTGAAGCATTGCATCATATTAGGGTTAAACATTACATCTTGCATTTCACCTTGTATTGCATTTGTCTTTCTAATCCCTAGCTTGGTGGTGAATACTTCATTAGTTTACAATCATTCCATAGGAAAACCCTATTGCAAGGTCTATTTATCCTTTGCATTGAGATCTCGAGGGTTATCCTTGAATGAAAGAGAGTGAAGATTGTTATTCTATCACCCGAGCATAGAAATTAAAAAAATTCAACCTTTCAGAAAGACAACTTACCTTTATGATTTCTAGAACCCCTCTATAACTTTCTAAAAAAAATTGCTTCCTCTAGATTAGATTCATCATTTGAATTTGGATCAACATGCTTCTTAGATGCATTGAATGTTTCCTCCTTTCTCACGGATTTGACACTATCAATCCTCATCTCATTGGTAGTAAAAATTCCATGTAATTCATCCATAGATAATGAGTTCAAATATTTAGCTTCTTCTACAACTAAAACATTAGCATCAAACCTTTGAGGAAGAGATCTGAGTACCTTTTTCATAATTTTTCTTTATTTCACATCTTCACCAACACCTCTTACAGAGTTGACAACATCATCAACCCGAAGCAAATATGTAGCAACATTTTCCTATTCCTTCATTTTTAAGACTTTAAACTATCTTCGGTGGGTCTGCAACTTTTCTTGACTTTATCATCTCCTTCATAAATAATACACAATTTAGTCCACACTTATTTTGTTGTCTTTCAATGCATTGCCATCTCTCTTCCCCCGATGATATCTTGTGACATACAAAAACATAGTTTTATACTCATATAGAAATTGCATTAACACATTTCACATTTGCATAAACCCATTCACATAATAGCATTTATATTCATCCTACATTCATATGACATATAATTCCATCATTTACATTCATCCATATTACATACATCAAAGCATTATTCACATAAATTAATTTGCATTAACATAACATATAAATGCAATAACCATTCATGAGATCAATGCATACATATAGGATCATAACATAAGAACATCATACATCGCATAAATTCATACATATATAAGCATCCATAAATGTATTCATAATTATAAAGCATGGCATCCATTAGTCAAGAGATAGATCTCATCATACATGGTAATACATTAATATATTCATCATCATAAACATTATGCAATCATATAGAATAATCATCATCACCATCATATTAACATAGGATCATCATGGCATATAATTATAAACAACCATCATAAATGCATCATCATATCATCACATAAATCAAATCACATCACATACGCATAATAACATCATAATGCATCACAAATATAACACCAAGCATGTGGTCCACATAAAAATCACATCATATATATAAATAATCATGTCACGGAATAGAGTCTCAGGGAATCCAAAAAATGGAGCTAGCATGCTCGATAGTCAATATATAAAATGTCTCAACATAATAATAAGATAACATATGTCATAAGTTGTGCCCTCCCCATCCCCTCGAAGTGAGAAATGAGGTGACTGGCACTCACTCCTGATCTTGGCAATAACATAAATGAAGGACATTGCAGGCTAGCTCTATGAGGCTAATGGATCGATAACTAGAGGTTGGATGTGTTGTGACCTATGACCCGAAGAAACTGACCCATGGCTATGAATGGACCTATGGCCTGATGAATTCCTATGGTTGTGGTGTGACCTATGCCCTGAGGACTACCTAGATGAGGTCGACCCACCTGCATTATTGTGGCTACAGCTGATGATGTCTGTCTTGATGTTGTTCTTTGTCCTATTGCCATTGCATGTCCTAGTTTGAGACTCAGTTAATGTGGGGTCCTATCTCTCTGGTGGCATTACCTCCTCATATAGCAATATGTATCGTGCCTTCCTAGTGCTAACCCTACATAGCTCTCTGGCCATATCTCCTATTGGCCCTATGTATAGACGTGCAAAATCTATACACCACCTATCAGCCTCCTGCTACCAAATCACAGCCTGGTCTCTCTCCACCCACACCACCTCTAACTCTACCGCTAGTGCCTTGTTCTAAGACAAGGTGGCATATACTCTGCTCTGCAGATCTACCAATCTTTGATCTATCGTAGCATCTCATGGTAGGGGTGGTGGATTGTCCCTCTCCTCCCCTTCGTCTATCATCTGCTCATTTAGCTGTCTCTCTACCTCATCCATCTCATCCTCCCTGCCAATATCAATCTCCTCATCATGTCATCCCTCTCCTCCTCTCCCCCAATCTCCTCCTCCCCACTAATATCCAATGCCTAATGCTCTACAAACACCTCCTCTTCCCTCGACATCTCTCCCTCTACCCTACCCTCTAGCTACTTTGCCTCAACCCTCCCCTCCTCCTGCCTCACCTCTCCCTTCAGCTGCTCTACCTCCTCTCTCTCACCCTCCTCACCCTCCTCTCAGATGCGTGATAATGGCACTCCACCTACCCATTGCCACACTCTCCTCGGCTCTCTCCTCCCGCCATCTCCTCCTCTCCATCTCTTGCCACCCTTGCCATCCCCTCCATCATCTCCTCCCCCATCCCCTCCCTTGCTGCCATCTCTCCCTCCTCGTACTCCCCATTGTACTCATGGAATAACTAATAATTGATCAATCAATTCTAGCCCATCTAGATCTGTAAGCGGTACTAGCCTATGTACCTGCCACTAGGCATGAAACTCTACCATGGTCCCTGCATCCGTTAGACCCCACTCCATGCCCACTACTATGCTGTCAATCCATCCACCTATTGCTCTGCTAGAGGAGTTGATATTGGCGGTCCCCACACGGTCTCTCGAGACAACCGAGAATACTCTACTATCCCCACAGGAACACCCCACTACTCTCCAAATTATTGTAGTACCCGTTGGGGTAGGTACATCTAAATAATGTGCTCACTCTGCATAGTTCATCCAATCAAGTATCTAAACTATTTGCAAAAAGATAGATGATCAGCCTATCCCAGCCATTGTGCACAATCTCTATAAGGTTTCCAAACAAACCCCATCAAATTATCAATCTGGTGGTGCCAGTACCCCATGTCCCCCACTCGGGTCTGTGTCACTGAACCAACATACAAGTAGACATAAGGCATCCCCTCATCCAGTTGTTGAATCTGAACTGGTGATCAGAACACGAGAATATGCTCCTAGGCCTAGATCATCAACAATGTGGTCCCATAACTAATACTTTCCCCCTCTCGATAAGCCACCTCATGTAACTGATGATAAAGAATCCCTAGTAAATATGGCCCCCATGTGAATATTGTTTTGTCTCATCTCATCCGGAATAGCACATCGCCCCATCCGATCAGAAACCTGTGTCCTCAGTGATTAGGAATCAAAACTCCAAAAATCAAAGTACATTACATGGCATCTCATCAAGCATAGTGCTCACCCAGAAACTTCCACCTGATCCCATAACCCTTAATCTCTAGTCCTGCATCATCCACATGCTCATAGTACTCGGTCATGGCCTGACGCCTTCTGTGTGGATCATACACAACTCGCTCTCCTCTGATGGGAATGTGTAGAATCTTGTACACGTCCTCCAAAGTAACGGTGCCCTCTCCTTTTGGCATATGAAATGAACAAGTCTTTGAATGCCACCTCTCACAAACTGTTGTCAAAAGACCCCTATTTTATTGGATAATGGGCATATAGGTAACATAGGATAACCCTAGTTGTGTCAGTCATCTCCACTCACTATCCCATAGTTGATCTCTAAAAGAATAAGTCGTTGGCCTGAACTTGCATGTATAGATCGGTACCAGTCATTTTTGCACATGTAGAAACATAAGTTAGCACATATTGAACATCATAATTACCATCTATCTAGTCAAAGGAAAATAAGCAAATCGAGTCTAAACTAAATCAACCCTGGTCAAATTCAAATGTGTCGCATTGACTTCAATTGAATCGCCCCAGGTCATATGCATCGTTTCACTTTGCACATGTGTCATAGCTCGGTGATTGCATTGTTTGAGATGACAAATGTGCCACTCCATAAAATTTGCATCATTTCACAAGTCAATTGTGTCATTTTAAATCATTTGTGTCCAATGGACTAACATATATGGTGTAGTTTGGTGGGTGCGTCGCACGGCCCTGCGTTTGCGTTGTGATTTGGCATTTGTGTCTGATGCCCTAGAATTTGCATCATTTTAAACTTGAACCTACCTCGTCCCTTATGTTTGCATCATGACACATCAAATGCGTTCAACATGAACGTGAATGTGGCTTATGTGAACACATATGCATCGCAACACATTCATTTCCCTAACTAAAAACCCAAAAAATGCACAAAAATTTGAGAAAATTACAAAGTGGGACAAGGGTACATACCAATGCCTCTACAACCTCTGGCCATTGGAATTTCCACAACTGGTAACCATGATGCTCTATCATTGGAATCACCATCATTTTGTAGCCTATCCTTACTCTGAGCTCTAAAGTTTCAAAAAACAAAAGTGAAAATGACATGTCTTTTTACCTTTTTCAAACTTATTTATAGGTTGAAAATTAGGGTTTTACCCTCAAGGTTATTATTGGAGGCTCCTTTGACCAACTTTGATCGACCGTTTGAATGCCTTAACCTCATCAGATTTCAAAACCGATCGCGCCATTGATTTTATGGCCCTCAAGTTGACTTATCGAGACACTTTCCAAAATTTTCAAGCCCCGAGCTAAAATTCACAAATTTCCCTGAGGGGGCATATACACTTTGTACCTTCATTGGGGCATGTTTTTGACTTTGTTTTCTTTTCCATAATTCAATAATGCGCATTATGAAAAAGAGGGGAAAAATGTAGACACATAAAATTGAACTAGGCCTCTGAACTCGATTTTCTCCATAATTCTTATAAACATAATTAAAATATTTAATTATGTTCCTTTGACCATATTCATCTATTAATTAAATAATTTGTAATTATTTAATTAATTCACATCTTTTATTCCTCCTGACTATTTAAATAAATAAATTACATTTATTTTATTTAAATACGCCAGTAATTTCTAATTTATTCTTTAATTAAATAAATTATTAAATTTATTTAATTAGTCCACTACTTCCTCCTGATTATTTAAATAAATAAATTTTATTTATTTATTTAAATATGTCTCTAATTCTAATGTCTTCTCATAATTAAATAAATGCTCCATAATTTATTTAATTATTGGTCACCTTTATCTATTTCCTCCATAATTAAATAATTAGAATTAATTATTTAATTCTTCTATTGACATTTCATCTAAATTTAAATAAAATCATTTATTTAAATTTCCACTTGCCAATTTCCCTCTTTCCAAGTAAATAATTTAATTTATTTACTGTCACATGGCCCCAGCTCTTTTGAATTAAATTAATTTTTAATTCAAAATTCAACTTTCCCTCTCATAAATCATAATTTTAAAATCCCTCCAACAACCTCATAATCTGTGTCCAATGTCCTCTTGTCACATGCAATTCTAACCCTTGAATTGATTTTCTCGAAATCAAATCTTAACCATTCATTTTGCATTATTGCCCTAACCCTAATGAGGGGTTGTCGCATGCATTTACAGCCATTGATCTTAGGGAATTTTTCATCTTTCAATCTTGGCCTTTGACCCAAAATTGGTTTTTCTATAAAAAGTTAATTTTTGCCTCATTTGCACATCTAGACATTCAATCTCTTAATCTCTTGGCATACTCACACACTTCATGTCATTTTGTAGGTTTTTAAATTGCATGTAGAATTTAGTTTTACTTCCATTATTATAGGAATCATTTAATATTTTCTTAGGTCTTGTCATAGTTATATTTGCTCACAAAAATTTGAGGGAAAACAACACATTTACAGAAAATGGAGAAGGGCTATGGAGGCGATTCATGGAGGTTTTGAAGGACTTGAGTAACTTTGTTCTTTGTTTTTCTTTATTTTCTCCTTTGTTCTTCATAGTAATGCTAGGATTTCATTTCTCATTTTGATTTAAAACTAACATGGAAATTTTACCCATTGTTACAATACCAACCCTTAAGTCACAACAACAATGCAACTAACTAGTAATTTGATTCCTTCCTTTGGTATTCCGACTAGCATCCCTAGTACCATTGTGGCATCGCATGTCATATCTCCTACCACCTTACCACCTATAAGCATTCCATTCATATGTCCCTCGAAAACATACACCCCTCCACCTCTTTCACCACCATCTCATAACACACACAATGACCCTCTCATAAATAAACTCTTCCAAACTATTACATCCCTTCAAAAACAAATTTCCATCATCAACCAAAATAAAAATTGCCCACCTACATATTATGTCAAAAGGAGTCCATTTTCCTTGGGGATATTATAAACGTTGATGCCACAAGGTGTAGCAGTGACTAGATTTGAGAAATATGGAGGAAAGGGAGATCCTTATTCAGTGACTTTGTCCTTGATGATAAACTCTTGGCTAAGCTCTTCCCTATATCTTTGAAGGATACTTCCTTGGAATGGCTTTCTTCTCTACTGAACAACTCAATTGGTTCATTCATTGAAATTTTTGAGGCATTTGTGAACCATTTCCAAGTGCATATGGCCCCTAAGATGAAATTGTTAGATTTGATGAGATGTAAGTAGAAAGAAGAATAAAAGATAACTAGCTTTATGTCACACTACCAATCTCTTTATTCCCAAATTGATGTCAACTTCCCTGACCCTCACCTTCAAAAGATGTTCATAGATAATTTGCAAAGTAAGATAAAAGACAAGGTTACCATGATGAAATTCACATCCTTTATGCACTTGTGTACTGCCCTACCTGACTATCAAAATTCGGTTAGTAGTCGAGATACAAAGTCCACTTCTAGCTAAACAGATAATTTTGATTCCACAAACATAAAAAATTACCAACCTTTTAGAAAACAAAATAATGGTTTCCTCCAACTAAATCACCCTCAACAAACCACTCAATAATTCAATAACCAAGTAGTTTTTGTTAAAGCCACAATACCCTTTAGCTATGGGGACCTAAAAAGACAATTCACTCCCCTACCTGAAACCCTTCATAATACAATGTCCCAAATTTTAGAACAACAAATGATTACTTACCTCCCATTAAAACACCTGATCCTAATAAGCCTATACCTCCAAACTTTAGATCAAATTATACTTATTGTCATTATCACCAAAAAAATGGAAACAACATTGAATAGTGTAAGAGCCTTAAACATCTTGTGCAAGACCTCACTGATTTGGGTTGTCTTTTTATTGGAGGCGTTAGTGATCAAGTAAATAAGTTTTTTGCCACTCCTAACCAAAACTTGCAAATTTTTTCCAACCCTATGCCGAAACATAATATTTCATTTTTCAAAGCTAGCGAAACCACAAAGATTGATGTGATGAATGTTGACACGAATGATGAGAACATATATACAATTCAACAAAGTCCTATGGATACTGAACAACAAGAACACAATCTTATCTATGGTTTGGTTGCATTGGTCAAAACTCAACATCGTAAGGGATGAACTAAAAATCCTCTTGACATTTCTTTCTCCTTACAATATATACTTAAACATGCACCCAATTGTCCTCTTTACATAGCTAACTAAATCTATGATAAGCCCACTAATGGGATATTAATAGATATCGTTTGTGGAGAGAATTTGATCACCGAGGAATTCTTACTACTACATGAACTCTATCAAGATATATACAATCAATTGAAAGCATGGATCAAGACACATAATGGTTTCACCTACCCTACGATTGGATCAATCACCTTACCTTCACAAATAGGACCAAAAAAAATAAATAACTCATTTTCCATCATTTCGTAGTTGGACCAATTTCATGTGAAGCTAGGCTATCCATGGTTCCACTCAATGAATGCAGTCTAGTCAGTCATACATAAATTATTAAAGTTTCCATTTGATGATGGAGTATTTACTATGTATCATAGTGGCTTTAATCCCTTGTCCTCTCGTGGAAGCTTTTCCTTAGATTTATTTTGTCTTGAGCCTATAGAACCTATAAAACCACAAGAATACTTATTTTTCAAATCCTATCAAAAGTTCAAGGAATAGAAAATAGAAAAATTATTCCTCTGAAACATGCATGTGCCCACCATCAGGCATGTCATACTGGAAAAAAGCATGATTGGACCTAAAGAAATCCCACACAACCAAGACCAAACTAAGACAAAACCTTCACCTACATCCTACAAAAGACCAAGAGACAATGAAAAAAATTGTGTCACACCTCCTATAATAAAACAAGTTTACAAAGTCAAAGAGAAAATTGTCAAACAACCTCATGTGGTTCCTTCTATTCCTCCCCTTGGGGAAGAAGAGAAACCTATGGTTGATCAACCCACTCCTACATAAACGCAACTTAAAAATAGAACTAAAAGAAATAGAGGTGCTAAAGAGCATAGGCATAGACATCATGCCCTTGCTCGAAAGTTAAATGAAGAAAAAAACAAATAAAATAAAGATCCAAACTTGACTGAAGTAATGCATGATGAGTCTACCCCTTCCCTAAAATAAAAAGACCCTATAATGAAATTGCAACAGGATTTGAAGCCTCATTTGGACATTATCATTTGACCTCCTATTGTGATTAATTTAGATGACGATGAGGAAGTTGCTAACATTGACAACGAGGTGCATAATCAATTGAATACATTGTTTTCCTCTTCTATGAGCTTAAACGACGATTCTCCTAAGAAGAGTGTTGAATTTGGTGATGACCCTAGTTTGGAACTTTCTATTGTCCCTTTGGCTAATTGTCCACCTTCTATATATGATGAACATTATTGGGATGTGGATGACCTACTCATAGGTTGACTCGCATATGCCTTACTATTCTTTTGTATTAGTTGTTTTTCTTTTTCTTTAGTGCAATTCCATGTGTGTGATGTGATCCCTCCATGTTGTTTTGTTTGATGTTCTCTTTCTTTGTGGCATTGTTCTATTTGTACCTTCATTCTTCTTTATGTCATACATCTTTTTTCTTTTCTTTTTTATTTTTCTTGTGTTTTCATCTTGGGGATGATGCAAGGCATTGAGACATTCATGTCTCTTCCATGTTGACCCAAAATCTTTCTCTTAATCTTTTCTTTCCGGAATGACACAAGGCATTGAAGCATTCACGTCTCTTCCATGTTGAAACGAAAGGATTTTCTTTGTTTCCACTCTCTTTGTGTCATTCTTCCAGTTCTATGTGTATTTGGGGAATGATGAAATTTTCGAGCTCTCATTAAAACATTGTAGCAAAGAACATACTGACCCCAAAGCCATAGATCCCTTATGTGTGGTGTTTTCATTTTGGGGGCAACCCCTCTCTTTTTCTTCTCTTTCACATGATGTAGTTTTAATTGGAAACATATGACTTGGCATAGGGATTTCCATGTTAACTCTCATGTGGGTATGTGCAGGATCATGATGGGCCAAAAAGTGGCGATATGTGATAGGATGGTCCATGTGGCTGATGAATTTTTTTGTTACCCAAAATTGATGAAATGAAAAGGGTTTTTAAAAGAGATTCTCAGCTTTCCACCAATATAAATTATGCTTTACTTTGAATTTAATAAATTATTATTATTCATTTTCTATTTGAATTACGACTAAAGTCCTAATTGATAGGTTGATTGAAAAACATCTATAGCTTTCAAACGGTATCACATTTTTTGAATCTGAAACATGTGTCACATTCTATGCTTCACATACTATAGGATTTTAAAAAAAATGAATTTCATGAAGTTTTGACCAAGTTAAGGTGGTCAGACATACAAGTTTTTGATATTTTTTAAAATTTGTAATAAAAAATTCATAATTAATTATTTACTTAGAAAAAAATTAAAAAAAAATATGCATCACATCGAGACATGAGTCTTCTACTTATATCTAAAATTTTATAAAAAAATTATCATTTTATTGTGGTTATGGTGGTCAGACAGACACCTACTTCTTATTTTTTCCCTGAAATTTAAGTACTTCTCCATTGAAATTTCAAATTTTCACCAAACAGATTTTAAACAATAAAAATAAACCTAGTAGTTTAGAAACTTCATTCAACTTTCTATAGATTCTATTCTTACATATTTTTTAAATAATATAGATAACTTATTCAAATTTTTACGTCAAGTTTCCTAACTCTGACTTTCTGAATTTTCATTGCAACTTAAGGGCTTGTTTTTTCCATGATGATCCTTCACATACCCATGTCTTCTTTATTTTTTGCATTTTTCATTTTCTACTTTAAATTAATTTCTCACAATATGATTTCTTAAAAGTGGGGGCATACATTGGCATTATTCTTTTGCATTTCATGTTCATTATGTAGTCTTCTTACTTCATGCAATGTGTCTTTCACTTTCCGGTGACATTAGGTGTGATATCCTTTAAGAATGTTATCTCTCTTGGCATATTATCTTCCTCTTAGTGGCTTGATGCAACACACTGCATCCCCTAAGCTATGAATATTATATTATTTGATTAGTCCTCTCTTGGAGACATTAGGCACAATGTTCCTTTGAATTAACCATGACTCCTTTGAATGTTCCCTATTGTTGCATTTGCATTTTTTGTTATATGGTGACCCTACATAACACATCTTGCATGCTTCTAGATCCATCTTGTTTTTTTCATGAGTTCCAAGAATACGAAGTTTTTCTTGCATCATGAAGCTCAAAGTTCCTTGCTCATGAGCTCCAAGCATACGAAGTTTTTTTTGCCTCATGAAGCTCAAAGATCATTTTTACGTGGTGCCTTATTAAAGTTATGAGGAGGTATAACTTTGGTATGGTTTTTTGACAGGAAGCATGACCAAGGAATGAATTTCCCTTATCCACTCACGTGTGTGTGTGAGCACATACTGACCATGTGTGTATGTGTGTCACCTTCTTAGACTTCTCACCCAATAGACATCCTAGAGTTCTATTGCATCAGAGTGAGTGTGCATTTTTCTGACAAACAACCTAGATCTAATTCACATCGTGATGGGCAAACAATTGAAGCTTGATCTGCCCCTTTTATTCTATTTTTATTTTATTTTTTGTCATTGGTAGTGTATGCTTATGAATCTATGATTCTCTTTATCATTTTCATGTGTTTTCTTTTGTACTTATGATGGTTTATCATGGGATCTTAATACTATGGGATTAATCATCTCCCTCGATCATCTTTGTCCCATCTTAATGGTATTGGTGCACTTTGACCCCTCTTGAAGTGAGTTTTTCTATTTTAGTGTGATTCTGAAGCAAGTTCATCCTCTCACTAAGGTGGGGGCTAAATGTAGTGTTGAAAAATGTCATCAGTAACATTTTCACACTTGTTTGGGCCCTCCTTATAGAGTTGAGCTTGATGTTGCCTTGACTTAGTGTTGTAATGTGTTTAACACACTTGTATTAGGTCTTGGGAACTTGTGAAATAGATAAACTATTTATCATACTTTATTTTAGGTATTGTAAAGTATTGTAACACACTTTCACACTTTTCTAGGGTTGTCATTAATAATTGGGCTTCTTTATGCTTTAATTGTCATTATTTTGTTTCTAAAAGCCTCATTTAATGCATCCTTTTTAGGATAATCCTCAAAAAAGTCAACATCCAATCACAATTCAGGTGTTTTCAGGTTGTATGTCCTAGATCTTGTAATTTGGGACTCATTCGCCACCCTAGGTGTATGAGTCCCACCTAGGTTTTTGGGTCCCGATCTTGGTTTTATGCCTTTATAAACATATTAAAAATGGTCCCATAAATTATTCCTAATGGGAATTATTCACCACCTTGGACGAATGAGTCTCATCTGGCCAAAAATTAAAATGAATTCAATTTTTTGGTGATATTTATCCTCCTAGATCTGATGTCAGCTTGTAGTGTTGTAATTTTAGGAATTCTTGCATAATTAAGTATAAATACAAGTTTTAGTCACTCATTTTCATCCTAACAAGCAATCAAGTGATCCTTATAGAAAAATTGTGTTCACAAGAGCATTCAAGAGTCTTCAAGGGTAGATTATCAAGAATTTTGGAGCATTATTCAAGTATCAAGCATCATGTCAAAGATTTCATGCATCATTTTTGTTTTTGAGCTAAACATTATGATGTAGGGTTTTATGATTCAAGCTAGCATTTCATTCAATATCTATCACATTCAAGAAAGATTCAATATCTACATCGATTGGAGCCATCTCATACATGTTTGCAGCACTTCATTGCTAGGATTTGGTGATTTGCAATATCTTATTTTCTTCATTCATCATTCTCCATTCCTATTGCATTTCATTTCAAGGTTTGATTACCAAAACGGGGTTTGACCAAGGAAAACCCCTATCCACTAACAAAAAACCATTTTTCCTTCTCTTTAGTGTGTGATTTGTAGGTTTCGATTGAAGACATATTGAAGAGAAAGCTTGGAGAAAGCTGTCAAAGTGCTCAAAGTTGTCAAATTTGTCATCAAGCATTGGAGAACATTGGAGAACACCTACAGGTTGATTTATAGAGATTTGGATCTGGAAACCTAAAGAAATAGATTGGGTGGACTGATAAGAGCATATTCAGATCTTGAAGTTCCAAAAAACCCTAATTGGATTGATTTTCCACTTCTGGTGAGTTCCAATTTAGGTCAAAATTCATATTTTTATAGATTTAGATACCCATTTGACAAATTCTTTTTCCTGCACAGAAACTCAAATGTAGGTTTTATTTTCCCATCTTGGCATATGAATTCTAGTTAGCATTAAATTCATTATTTCCAACATTCCAAATCCTCATTCAGTCATCTTCAAGTTTCAAGATGCACGCATTCCATCCCGCATCTTTCTGATTTATTTTGCATACTTTTCTAAGTCATTTATTGAACCATTGCATCATATTAGGGTTAAACATTACATCTTGCATTTCACCTGGTATTTCATTTGTCTTCCTAATCCCTAGCTTGGTGGTGAACCCCTCATTAGTTTACAATCATTCCCTAGGACAACCCTATTGCAAGGTCTCTTTATCCTTGAATGAAAGAGAGTGAAGATTGTTATTCTATCTCCCGAGCATAGAAATAAAAAAATTTCAACCTTTTAGAAAGACAACTTACCTTTATGATTTCTATAACCCCTCTATAACTTTCTAAAAAAAAATGCTTCCTCTAGATTAGATTCATCATTTGAATTTGGATCAACATGCTTCTTAGATGCATTGAATGTTTCCTCCTTTCTCATGGATTTGACACTATCAATCCTCATCTCATTGGTAGTAAAATTTCCATGTAATTTATCCGTAGATAATGAGTTCAAATCTTTAGCTTCTTCTACAACTAAAACTTTAGCATCAAACCTTTGAGGAAGAGATCTGGGTACCTTTTTCATAATTTTACTTTATTTCACATCTTCACCAAGACCTCTTACAAAGTTGACAACATCATCAACCCAAAGAAAATATGTAGCAACATTTTGTTATTCCTTCATTTTTAAGACTTTAAACTATCTTCGGTGGGTCTACAACTTTGCTTTAATTTATCATATCCCTCATAAATACTACACAATTTAGTCCAGACTTCTTTTTTTGTCTTGCAATTCATGATCTTCACAAATTTAGATTTATACAAGCCACCTAGAATAGTATTTATTTCCCTAGCATTATTTTCATTAGCCTTATTTCTAGTCAGATCCCTTGGGTTACTTTCAGTAATCTCATAATGGCATAATAAGATGACCTTTTTTTTCCAAAATAGTTTTATATTGTTTTAACTATATAAATTTCATATTGATTAAAATATCTTAATGTTCATGTTTTCATATGTTACATCATTTATATGTATTATTGTTAGTTAAATTATATTTTTATCTTAATGATGTTTTAATTACAAAGCACACACTTCTAATTATACATGAAAATAATGCAAGAGATTATTTTTAATTTAAATATATAGTTAAAAAAGGATTGGGTGAAACCATGATCTCTCCCTAACTTCCTATACTAGCTTAATCATGACATCTCCACCTAAACGTCTACTAAAGTTGACTATGTTAACACATTTTTAAACATTAGAGGAATAAATGGAGTTATTTGAACTATCAATTCATTATGTTCAAAGACTTAGTTAGGGAATAAGTATTCAATGCAAGGTGAGTGGCGAACTTTATCTCTTCTCCCATTATACTTTTCCAAGGGAAAGTGAAGAGTTTCTATTTTTTTTATATAACTATTTATCCATGATTTCTCATTCTTCACACATAGAATTTCCTATTCCTCACTTTGGAGTCAAAATAAAGTGAATACTAATACCAAAATATTCAACAAATGAAATTGCACACAATAATGAAAAAAATATCATAAGTCAATCAAAACATATAATGAGCTCCTTGTATATATAGAACAAGTGGGAAGAAAAATGAAGGTGTAGACTATTGACTAGCCCTCCAGAAAATTTAGCATATTTAGAATACTTAGGACAAATGTGATGACATATGTAAAGTACCTATGAGGTGGGACAGACAAATGTAAAACCTCTAAGTAGGCTTAACCCTATTGTGAATAAGTCTACTAGGTAAAAATAAACTAGATAGGTAATAATTTTTCACTACCACCTAACCTCAATCTTTGCATACCCACATGTCTTCATATTCAAATACATGGAGAAAGTGGACTTGGAAAAATGGATGGGAAGTACGAGAGTTAGCAATTGGCCATCGAATAAAATTTTGATTTAAATTTTGTTTGTTGTATTCCTAGGATGTTGTAGATTATAATTATTTTTGGATAGTCAATAATAAGGCCAATATACCTCCCTCTTGTTGGATTTTTTATTCTAAAATATTGCTTTTTTAAGGGTAATCTTCATGTCTTCTATTTTTTTGTTAACTCATGTTCCTTCATATTTAGTTTTTTATTTGAAGGATTTAAACACTATAGTACTTCAATTCTTCTTTAACATTTATATTCTTGTTTATTAAAAGTTAGGATATCATTCATTGGAGAAAATGAGGGTATATTCAACATAGATAGTATAGAACATCTTATTTATTTTATTGTATAATGCATCTAAAATCATGCTTTAACTTAGTTTGAAAATATTTTATATTGCTTGGGGTTGAGAAAAAAATCTAATTAGTCTATCAGAGTAATTTTAAAAAAGAACAAGAAATAATTTCATCCAATATGTCATAGGAAGGGAATATCTATAAAATGCCAATCTTAAAAAAAAGGATAAAGAGTTTAAGAATAAACTAGTGATATTAGAAGACTGGCTATCTAAATGCACAAAGAAATATAAGATGGGAAAGATTTCAAGAAGTTCATGAGAGACCTTCAGATCCATCTTTAAAACTTTATATTTCTCTCTAAACTGTAGAATGTTAATGACACATTCAAACATGGTCATTATAAAAGGCTAGATTATTCACCATCCTCTCCAAAGGCATAAGGAATAGTCAAAACCACGAAGGTGAATCCACAACTTCAAAACTTAGAAGAATTTATAATCATTGTGATCTTAGAAATCATATGTATGAAATTCTCTTCAAGATACATTGAGAACATCATCCACATATCAAGGGTAAGAAATATAGAAAATTACTATGGACACCTTTTTGAAAAAGAAATTGGTTGTATTTCTTATCATACAATATCTTGTACTAGAATGATGATCAGTTTCAAAATCTAATAGAAAAGTAAAATTAAAATATAATGTTATTTTACATTGAGATTCAAACTAAGAATGTTAAATGTGATACACTTTTTATCCTTGTTCCTAAACTAACCTTGTTAACAAAGATTGACTGGAAAAAATGATTTAGAAACTTTTCAATATCCAAATCATATACTTTATATTGAATCAAGAAGAATACAAATTGAATCATTATACTAAATGACGTAAATTGAAGTTTAATATTAATAATAGAGTTGGTGGATAAAAAAGCCAATAGGAGAAAGGCCTCAATTACTGTCCATGTTCCAATAACCGTTCATTGATATGTATGCTAATTAAAATTCCATTAAAAATTTCAAATGTACCAATAGTTGTCCACTTTATACTTAGTAGTTACAGAAAAAAGTACTTAATTGGAGGAGTTGTGCAACTTTATTGGTACCAATAGTGCACGATTATTGGGGCATTTGTGCATATATATTAGATCAATTTTGTAAATTCTGTGGTCATCAAAGTGAATGGTTACCGACGCACTAGAGAATTGTATCAGATGTCAACTTAAACTTACCACTTTTTGACCCTTTTGTATGTAACAAATCCTCTCATGTTCGTTGTAACTACCTAGAAGTCAAAACAATAGCTATAAGCTCTTAAGTCGCATTCAAAGAAACCAAATTTTTTTGTTAAAATCCGACATTCCATTTAAGATCTTAGAATGCGCAAAGTTAACCATAACGACTATTGATACCCTTCCCCTAAACCACACTCTTTCCAAAAATAAATAAATAAATAAATATTTCAAAATTTTAATTTCCTCCCACTCAATTTATTTTAATGCTAACATTTCCATTTTCATCTTAATTCCATAGTTCGATGTCTTTCCATTCAGTTTCCATAACCATAATAGTATTTCTAGCCCAAAAAGCTTATTTAAAAATAAATAAATACAATCTTGCGTGTATCCACTGTGACATTGGCAGATCAAAAATCTCGTGCATTCGGATCCTCACTCAATTCACTAAGCGTGGCTTATACAACTTACGCTTCAATATTCAACAATTTTTTTGGAGACATTTTCACAAAACAAATTTCATTCCATCTTTTGGGTTTACTATCATATTGGGTATATTATATCCAACAGATTTCTAAGATGAAGAAATGTTTGTTATGCCTGTCCAAAACGAAGAACAAATCCAACGTAACTCACGACTCAATACAACCACCTTGAATATAGATATCAATAAACAATATCACAGTGTAGAACCGTCACAAACGTGGGCTCAGCTGTTCGATTATTGTTTCAAGACTAGGTTTCCATCGCGGCGCAAACGAATCCCAAGACTTCTGCCGCTTCTTGTTGATCGCGTGTTGGATTAAGGGAGCTAGTACATCTCCCATTAGTTTATTTCCGTCGACTGACAGAAACGAAGAAGCTTCTTCTTTACTTACTCTAATCCTGAGACGCACGGTGGATCCGTTATTACTAGTCGAAATCAATCTTGGCTTAATATCATCTTTCGTTAAATCTCTATCGGAAACAGATGTACTATATATTTGTGGTCGACAGGCCTGAGAAGAGGTGGAAGAGGGTGTGGACTGCGTGGGGAGAGGAATGAGAAAATAAAGGCGACCTGGTCGAAGCTGCGTGGTTGGAAAAAGAGGTCGACTGTGCATACTCAGTCGATCGCTATGATCTGCTTCAAACATTTCATGATCTGGATAGTCAGCAAGTATTTCCTTAACATTCACAGGACTCCACACTTTTATCACCTCCCCATCTGCTGTCATAATCTTCACTCTTCCATGCTTCTCCTTCACAGTTGTACTGTACCAATTAATATGCATAGTTAGTATTCTTCTTCCTCTGCTGCAATGATGATACTACGATTGGCGCAATCCTTTTCCAATAATGAAAATTTCGAAGGGCTTATAATGATCCAATAATTTCAGACAGCCAAAAGCCATTATATAGAGATCACGAATATACAGACCATGTCTACGCATGCACGCCCGTCTCATCCCAGGGATTTATTATCTCATTCAACAAAGGCAACAATTGTTTGGAACAAAAACGTGTCTTTTAGCCATGTTTTTTAAACAAAATTTTATTCTTAGTCAAAGTAAAAGTATAATTAATTGACATTTTAAAGACTAAATTAATTGGTCCATTTGTGTGCTCTTACGACCAATTTGCTTTAAAGTAGATTAAAAAAAAATAATTAAATTGTAGAAGAATTTGGAAAGCTTCATGGCGGACATGAATCAAGCATAGTATACTCCATCCACGTGTGGCCAGCTAGATTTTGTGTTGAATTAGATTCTGGCACGTTAAATTTGTTTGTCATTAGCGAGGAATATATCAGCCACAAAGACCAAGTCATCATCCATGGTTAACGTTATGGAGCGCCGCAAGGAATTTTTTCTTGTCCCTCCTTTCATACGAGCGAAAATGGATATCATAATCCCTAATAGCCCATATAAAACTATAAATCTAGTTTTAATCAATTATATAGCAATTAATCTAAAATAGACTCAAATAAATATATTTTGTTAGTTTGATAAAGTAATTAAGGAAATAAAAGGTTATAATTGTTTAGTTCTTTATTATTGCTAAATATTTGATGAGAAAAATGTAATGATGTAATATGGTTATGATTTCTATTATGGAATGAGATTATGATGTGAATGCTTTCTATTAAGGTAAGTTTGATTTTTTAAAAGGTCCAAATCCTATTACAAAATAAAAGAACAACAACAAATATACAAAACAAAATCAATTATGTTGCATAAGACTAAACAATACTAGATCCAATCCTAAGCACCCTTACACCCATAGGCTTGATGTGAGGATGAGAGACCAACTTAGCAAGACCTTTCTTCCTTATTTGTACAACTATGCATGAAGAGTTTGATGACATTTCCAAAATTTGACAATCATAGGGTTGCTCTAGCCTTTTTGAAATTCCTTAATTGTGCCATGTTAGGGTATGAAATTCACAAAATAGGGCTTTCTAAAACCCTCCCTTATCGAAAACCCTAGCATCCTTCTATTCCGTCATTGGCATGGCAAACATTTTTCCCAACCACTTAAGTAATGAATTGAGGGTATCTTCATCATATGATCACAAGTCCCCTCATGCGTTAGGAAGTCAATCCTCAAAGTTCTATTGAAATTTTTATTTGTCATCCTATTGTTTTAAGTTTCCAGGAGTTGTTGGACATGTGTCAACATATCGCATCATCTCTTCAATTCGTGGAGGCTTTGGCTTTATCATTTTCCAACCTCGTGAACTCCCAAAAAGATGACATGTGTCCAAGTTTAATATTATAGCAGGCTAATATCTACTTGTTGATGTTTTATCTTCAACCATTGAGCCGTTTCCCTCATCTATGGTCAGTTCCCTTGCTTCCAAGTAGCTTTCAATTGTTAATTAAAGCACATGCAACATTTCACAGAGGCTCTTCGCTTCGTAGAACCCCATCTCTTTGACACTTTCACCCCCACGAATCAGTGAAATGGCAACATGTATTCAAGAATGTGCTAATTTCCATTGTGAAGGCTAAAGCCTTTGCAAAGTTGTGGCAGGTCTAACTTCCTATTCTTATGAGATTGTGATGAGTGTCATAATCGCAATGCTTCACAAAGAGTTTTAGTATCAGAGAGGCTCTAATTTGATCTTATTATACCTCCATGAGTTCCCAAAATGGTGACACCTGTCTGCATGATGACAATAGGACATTCTCACTTCGTGGAAGCAAATTCAAATCTCCATGATCACCATTGATCTTGAGATCCATAGTCCACATTCAAACTTGGCAAACATCCATAATTGGTCGCATGTTCAAGAATGAAAAAATTTAATGGTGGATGGGATTGCTACTTGTCAAATTCATGAAGGCTTGGGAGAAAATGTTTTTCTCAATATCATTGAAATAACAATTGCTAAGTGTTGGAGTGAAGTGCTACTAATTTCCACAGTGAACAAAGGGTTTCTTTAGAAAATTGGGGTTTTTGACATCAATAGAGAAAGTAAGTACTCTTAATCACACATGTAAATTTAAAGGTAATTCTAAGTAGGGTGTTTGAATTTAGTCAAATAAAGGAGGGAAATTAGGGTTATAGAGAGTACATGCTACCAAAAATTTTATAAATATCCCACCAATTTAGAATTTTGTAAATCCTATTTATAGTTCTTTAGAACCCTAGTTTTCCATTTATAAAACACCCTACATTCAAAATGGCTAGAACTTCTAAGAGCCAAAAGAGGAATTTGGATGAAGAAATAGTTGCTCAACTCCTAGGGTCGTTGAAAAGACCAAGAGTAGGTCAAGGGTTGATATTATAACTAACAAACTCATCGACAAGAATGGAGGTCATAGGGACCCCATTCTCACATGTGAAGGGCATGCACCCTTCAAAAATGCATATAGAAAGGCCTATGCAGATAGACCAATAAGCAATATCTAGAATTTGGGATTAGACAAAATGGTGGTGCATAATGTCTTCATCAATGTACAACCGATCAGAGATATTGTTAGGGCATATAACCTTGATACAAGGTCGTTATTCATAGTGGGTGGCCAAAGCTTCTTGCCATTGGAATAAAATCACATCTGCAAGGTTTTTTGACCAAAACCCTAATGTACAATTGCCAATTAATTTTGGGGCCCTTAATAGGGAATACGAAGAGACAACAAAAGTTATAGAGTTAGATGGCTACCATGCTTCAAGCCTAGAGGGATAAGAAGGGAATTGCAAAGGTTTGGTAGGGGTGATATTGAACCCTTTGCCTATGATATTTTTGAGGATTATTTCTAGAAGACGTACTTCTCCCTACTCCAGGTTTTGGGACTTGACACAAAGGTTCAAATGCCTATCATTTTGATGGTGCTTTTGTTTGTCATCTAAAGTAGGGATGTTAATAAACTCTATGAATTTTTAGGGTATGTTGCAAAATAGATGCACAAATCCCTTTGGGTGATCCCACAATAGTGGTTTACAATTTTTGGCCAAACCAGACATTGAAATTATTATTTTTAACTAAATCTTCACATTTGGGCACCTATAGCGGCTAAACCGTGAGGAATTTGAAGATGGTGCAAACTAGAGTCTCATCACATTTTGTCTATAGATTCTAAAAATATTTTTTTCAAAATTTTTGGAATCAGATTCCATTTTTTTTCCATCTCCCACGAAAACTGGTTTTTTTTCAAAATAACAACATTTTTAAAAAGTGACACTCACCGTATACAACATAACTTTTTTTGTATGATGGATAAGATTCTATTTTTTTCGTATTTAGATTTGTAACTATGATATCTAGCACTTTCATTTGGTCTCATAGTTTTTTATTGAATATTTTTTCCTTAATCAAGTTTCGAAGTCAAACCAATTGCAATTTAGAAATAGGTGAACTGTATACAACATAACTTTTTCTGTATGTATCAAAATTCAATTTTTATTTTTTTAATGGATCAAGGGCATCATTGCCCAGTACGAACATATTTTTTAAAATTTTTATTTAGATAATCTGCTATTTTTCCACATGTGCAAAATAGAGAGCTTAATTTTCGGTGAAAAACCTATGTTTAAGAAAACTAAAAAAACACATACATAATAAAACTAAAACACATTAAAATTATATTCATTGGATAGCTCGTTCTGAGGACTACTTGACTCTAGTTGGGTTTGTGAAGATTCCTCCATTTTCATCCTCAACCCGAGCTCCGAAGTGACAAAATTTAGGTTTTTTTTGTGTCTCAGATGGGGGATGAGGGATAAGGGGGGTTCGTACAAACCTCTAGGGTTTCGCTCGAACCCCTTTCCTGTGCATTTTTTTGTTTTTTTGGCAGCCAAGATTCAAAGGGGTTCGGTTGAACCCTGGTTCGAGCAAACCCCTTATTGGTTTGGTCGAACTAGTAGGTTCGTACGAACCCCTAAAATCACTTGTTTTGCCTTGGGGTCATTTTTTGTGAGTTTTCCTTCCTCACTTGAATTGTAAACCACTATTGTGGCTTCACCCCTTTACTCTATAAAGAGAGATCCTAGTGTTGTGTATTATAGACACTACTCTCTCCTTTTGCACCTAATTTTGTCTAGTGGAGCACAAGTGTGTCCTCAGGCTAGTGGGCAAGCATAATACATTTTTTTGGGTCCAAGAATGGACATACATTTGGGACAAGAACTATAGAATGTCCAATTACTCTACCTTTGAGACAAGGTCTTGGTCTCCCCATAGTTTGGGGACTATTAGAAGAAGTAAGAATGTTTTTGAGGCCAAAGGACCTCAGCCTAGAAAAGGGAATTGATCACAACTAGGGAGATTGATTTTTCTACTCTGATGCAACTATGATCAAGATGTATGGGACCTTGGTAGCACCTCATGTGCTACCCAAGGATGTGCTAGATAGGATTGAATTATTGGAAATAATGTAGTCATTAAATGATTTTGATAAGACTCACTTAAGGAATAATAAAAATCATGCCCTCCTCCTAGGAACAATAGGGTAAGTGTACCAATCTGTGACAAAAGTTTGGCTCTTAAGATGCCACTTTTTTTTTGAAATAAGGAAAATCTGATTTGCACGAGAAAATGAAGATAGTTACGCTCAAAATTTCAAGATGTGGCAACAACAAAAGTCGAAGTGCTCCGAGTCTAGTTTCTAAGCTACTATTGTTTTTTGAAATTAATGAAGATTAAGGGTCTCAAAAATGGGGGGGCCCAAAACAGGTCTTGTTTTAATAAAAAAAAATAGCATAGCGTCTGAGGGCTCCCCCCTTTTTGGTTAACTTTTTTTTAGAATTTCAAAAATCCCAATAGTGAGAAATTAGCTAACACCATGTAGTTTATCCTCCTTCTTTCGGATAATTTCCTTATTGAATATATAATATTTTATGAATTTTCAAAGTGGACACATCCTGAAAAAGCTTAAATTTGAGCGTGCTCCCCCCCCCCCCAAATTTTTTGCAAACTAATCAAAAATTGATTTTTTTTTTTCATCATGTGTAGAATCGAATCTAGTTTCAAAAAATGTAATTTGTTTCACGTTCCGATGAACATGTAAAAATCTATCCTAAACCTAGCACATGTTGGTTTTTGACCAAAAACGAAGGCATTTACAATAGAAGCCATGGATCAAAACCTTAACTAAATCAAAATGAAAAAAGAATTATATATTTAGATAGTTGAGATAAAGGTTAACACTATCACGGTTTTTTTATAAATTTGCATTGAAAGACGTGCAAATGAGATGGGGAGCACAGTCGAAAATATGAGAAAATTTAGCAAATCCTGTTAATTAACACGTCTAAAGCAGGCCTTTTGGTGAGCGCCAAGTGGCCTGCTTTGCACAAAACTAGATTTTTGCTTTCTCTGTCAGGGAAACTATATGCACCAAATGTGATGAATCATTTGGTGAGCGCCAAATGGCCTGCTTTGCACATAACTAGATTTTCGCTTTCTTTGTCAGGGAAACTATATACATGAAATAAACATTTAAGTATAAGTTGACATTTACATATGAACATTTACTTTCTTATACTTTAAGTTATATTTCATGTATATATAGGCAGGATGTTTGAGAGTGGTTTCAGATCTCTAAGAGTTATAATGCAAATTCTAGTTTTTGGAAGATCTTAAAAATTTCAGACTTAGTCAAATTTCAGTAATCAACATGTCAAATTTCAGTAATCAAGAGGTCAAATTTTAGTACTCAGGAGGTCAAATTTCATCTATCTCACTCATTTTCATCTCTTATTCTCTAGACCTCTCTCTCTCTCACTATCTCCATCCCTTTATCTAACAATATCTTCCTTGAGCTCAAGAACTATGTCTCTACATGTCCATCTCTCTCTCCTTCCCTCTCCAATATCTATCTCCCTCCCTCCTTCCCTCTCTACATTTTTCTATCTCTCATCCCTCTCCTTTAATCTATATATATATCTCTCTACTCTCTATACCTACCTATTCCTCCCTCCCTCCCTCTCCTCTCTTTCTCTCTCTCTTTGCTTCCCTTGCTCTCTCCTCCCCTCTCTAGTTCTCTCTATCTCACTTATCTCTCCTTCCCTTCCTCCCTCTCTAATTTTCTCTATCCTCCTCTCTCTCTCCTTTCCTTTCTACTTATCTTTATCTCACCTCTCTTTCTCCCCCTCTCTCTCCCTCTCTCTTCCTTTCACCCACCTTTGCTCTCTACTTCTCTCTATCTAACCTATCCCTCTATACATCTCTCTCTCCCCCCTCCTTCCATCTCAATCTCTCCACCTTCCTCCTTATCTCTCTAATTTTAAGCTGCATCACACATCTCTATCACCTATCTCACTTCTCTCTTTCCCCTTCCCTCTCTACTCTCTTTCTCTCTATCTCCCCCCTCTCTCCCTACCTATCCCTCCCTCCTCTCTCTTATATATCTCACCTCTCTCTCTACATACCTACCTCTTCTCCCTCTCTCCTTCC